>CM066036.1:389834903-389950359 GCA_033557465.1 Ichthyophis bannanicus
ACAGTAAGGCTGCTGATTGCTGCCCTATGGTCAATGCATGTGGATTGCCAGCTAAGCTCTGTTGATACGGCAGTGACAAGATGTGCCAAACCTATTCCCACATAGGGGGGGGAAGACTGCGGGTGGTGCGCCTTACCATGATGGATATGCCACAGGTAGCAGGAGGGTGGGAGCAGCAAGATTGTGGCCCACCAAGGAAATAGGCGTCTGCGTGACAGGACACAGTGACAGGTGGCAGGTGCTGACAGAAGACAACATTTAATGTCCACAGGTTGGAGGAAAACTGAGGAAGAAGGCTCGGGAACTACGACAGGCCCACATGCGGTATTTGGAAACAGCTCAGCACAGAGGGGAGAGCACCACCATGATGGTGAGTATTGGAGGGCTATGCCACATGTTAAAGTGTGCCATTGAAACAACTGCACTCTGGCCCATGCCTTATATGTACATATGTTATGTGCCACACATGGATGTGCATGATGTCTGTCACCCGTCACAGGTGGGGATGCCAGTGACGCGGCCACCACACACCGCCACATACAGCTTCCGCAGGCCCATGCACACACCGCACAAGGGGGGAGGATGAGCCCTTGAGGCGAGGAACCGTTCAGCACCGGAACCGGCAGGGATCCGAGGAGGAGGGGACGGATGTGGTGGTGGTGGTGTCCGGGACGACGACAGTTGGCTGGAGGAGGATGAGGATTGTCAACCCACCCTAACCCAAACGAAGGGGATGGAGAGGATGGGAACTTTGGGGGGTGCAGGCGAGAGGGCGCACAGGGGTAAGGGGTGCTGAACAGGGTGGGGGGAGGGGGGGCCTCTGTCTTGCCTGGGAGGGTGGAGGGAGTATCTTGGCAGGGAGGGGAGGAGGGGGGGAGGGGGTACTGTTCTTGTGGGAACACAGCCCACCCAACAGGGCCATGGGGGCACCAGTCATGCCACTGCAGGGAGTGGGGCACAGCACCACGGGCTTCACAGTCATTCCTGTGCCTATCCGGGACCACTGTCCACGGCTCATGCAAACATGCCCGCACACAGACAAACAGGCAACTCCGTGGTGTGTCCCTGTGTGCTGGCAGGGTGTATGCACGATTATCTTAGTGTGCCGTGGAGTACCCACACGGCGCGACATCCATGTGGTGTTCCATGCCCTGCAGTGCCATGAAGGGGCGTTTGGCAGGTGGACACCGTGTGATGTGTTGCAAGCTGGCGATCCCGATGGCCACGCTGCCCGACAGCGTCCACAGGCACGAGCCAATGTCACCATGTGACCGCCCCCATGTGCCCTGTGTTTGTGGCAGTGTGCCCCCCCCCCTTTTGGCATTTGATTGTTGGGCATGTGCGCCGTTTACATACTGTTGTGTAAATAAAGTGGTTTTAGTGTTTGTACTATTGCATCAATGGCCTTGTGATTGCCTCACAACGCACACCATGTATGCAAGGTATGGGTATATGTCTAATCCACCTTCATGGGTCTCATACATTGGCATGGACACCCTTTTTTAAAAAAAACGGTAAAACAGCAACACATGAGGAGCTGGGTGAGTATCTATGTGGGCATGGCCATGGGACAGGTGTAGGCCTAGAGGATGTTGCCCCTGCATATTGTTCCCGAGACACAGTGCATGTCACAGGGATGGGTCCTGGTGGGACAGCAGTTGGTGTTGGACAGCAGCAATGTAAATATGCATGGCACACATGTGTAGGTCGCATACACATTGTATGCCTGTAGGTTGGCGGGACAGCAGGCCTGTTTCAGCATTGCCAAGGACACACCCCATGGGCACACGTATGCCCCCATTGTGCACGGCTGACGGGATGTAAAAATGGTGACTGTGCAGGAAATTGGTTGCTGTAACCCCTGGGGCATGCCGACCTATGCAAGTGGGCCCATGTGTACAACCTGTGAGTTGTAGCCAAGGGTCAGTCGACCACGAGCATGTGCATGTCTGGAGATGCCAGTTAATGGCATGTTGGGCATTAATTTACCTGACAGTGTGACAATCCCTTCTGCAACAACGGGCCTGGTCTCAGATCATCTGTCCATGAGGCATAGCATTCATGTGCACACAACCTGATGCACATTAAAGGGGACACCACATTGGAGCGTGTAACTCTTTAATGTATGCTAGGGTACCCATGTTTGGTCTGCTCTAGTTTGCGACGCCGTCGCCTCACAGGTATGGCAACCCCTGGCAATGGAGGTCCCCGTTCCCCTGGACACCACCCGACTCTCCTTCTGGTGCGCGTGGTAGCGGAGGTGGTGTTCGGCGGCGGGGGTGGTGGTGGTGGTGTCTGTGGTGGCGGTGGTGCCATCCTCACCAGCGCAGCCTCGATGCCCTCCATGGCCACACACATCCTCTGGTATGGCCGGTCACATATGCTCTGGCGCAGATGGACCATCTCCTGGATGAGACATTCAGAGGATTGCCGCAGAGCTATGAGTTCGGAAGAATGCCTGTGTGGGGAGAAAATGGCCGTGTGAGAGCTACCCCTGCCAGGTATGACAGTAATACACAACAGGGTGGGACATGTCACACATGCTTTTCCCGTGCATGTTTAGAATTGTAGTGGTCAGGTGCATATTTTACTGAATGGGGACATACCTCCAAGGTGTATGTTAGGCCACACAACACAGGACGTGCCCAATGTAAATGATGTGATGTGACAGGCACAGGGATACCCCACTCAGCATGCACAACACTTTCCAGCACATGTACAATATTCCCTGGGACACAGAGCACCAATATGTACATTGTGTGTGTGTCTGGAGGGTGCGCAGGTGATTGCAATGACACCTCGGGATACACATTTTGTAGGGGAGTTCAAATGCGAACAAACATAAACATGTTCGGGATGCAGAGTTAGGGGATACACACGGCATGGGCAGGTGATAGGTGCATTGCTCATGACTATGAGGGATGGGGTGTGAGCAGCAGATTCACACCCAGGAACTGGTCCCGTCCACAACTGCACCATGCGTCTGTCAGATAAGGGTGTCACATCCCCCCAGGGGGAGACTCAAGTGGTACAGATAACAGTGCATGTAGACCCTATGAGGCATGTGCAGGGCTCACAATGCGTATGTTGATGACAGGATTTTGCATCACAGGGGTACAAGCTTCACATTTGCCTAGACCGGTGTATGCTATGCATGCACCTGCTGGGGGCAGGCCATCGGGATGATTACAGAGACACACAACGGGGGAGGGGCGGGGAAGGTAGCCCTGAATGTGCATGGTAGCAGGGGTGGCAGCAGAAGGCAGAGAGGGTAGGGCTAGGTGGCCAATTTCCCCAATGGAGTGAGGCAGGGATCAGTGTTGGGTCCTGTTGCTCTATCACATATTCATAACTTACCTGCAAAAGGGACCTACGAGTGAGGCAATCAATTTGCACATTGGGAAAAACACTTTTTAAGGTTGTCAGAATCCAAGCGGATTGTGTTAAATTTGCAAGGGGATCTAGATATATTGGAAGATGGGGTATCCAAAAGGAAGATGAAATGTAATGTGGAGAGGTGCAAAGGTATGCACCAAAGAACATAAAACTCGACGTATGGGTACATGATGCAAGGTTCCACATTGGGAAACACAACCCAGGAAAAAGATGTCGACATAATAGTTGATAACATGTTTTAGCCCATTACGAAAGTGTCAAGCAATAGGACAAACCACCTTTATCACAACACGTATTATACAGACAGTAGAGGCCTATGGCCCGACACAGGCCGTATTCCTTTTTCCTCTGCAGGGGCAGGTTTATCAGGTTAAACACACGTCCACAGTGTGTTGGACAGGACCTGATCAACCAAAGGGATGCACCGGAGCCCCTCACCTCTCAATGTAGACAAACGCATTCTGCCATCCATAGATAATGAACCAGCCGTGCTTCCACGCAAGGGGAAGCCTTGTTGTAACAATGTGAAAGTGGAAATGTGTTACAGGAAGGGCCTCCCCTTGCACGGCTGCACGACTGGTTAATTATATTCGGATAGCAGAAGGTGTGTGACTGCATTGAGAGGTGAAGGGCCCCGGTGCGTCCCTGTGGTTGAATAGGTCATTCTCAATACACTGTGAAGGTGTGGTTTGCCTAATAAGCCTGCCCCTGAAGAAGGACACGGACCACGGCCTGAGTCGGGCCATAGGCGCATAGTTTCTGGATAATACGTTGTGGTGCTAAAGGAGGTTCATCCTATTGCTGTCCACGTTTTCCCTGGGCCCTGTATTGCATGTGGTACGTGCCTGCTGCTGGTACCTACTGTATGAGCAGAGACAGAACAGTCCATAGGTGTGTCTGGCCAAATCAAACAATGATGTGACGCGATATGTAGGTTAATGGGCATGTGTGGCATACCCTTTGGTCGCCTTGCACACAGTGTGTTGCACATACTGTACGCTGATGTGTCTCACACTGTTCGGTATTGTGCACACCGAGTGTGTGTTTGTGTAGTCACACACATTTATAGTCCTGGTAGAGTGTGCACACCTGTTAGTGTATGTACAAAGAACATAAGGGTTATCTGCGTGAACATTTTTGCCCACCCACCTTCACTATCCCCGATGTGACGAGGTGGCATGGGCCCCGCAGCTCAGCTCTCAGAACATCCTCCCCGGTATCCCGTTGTGCTGGTGGTGCTGCGTCAGCTGTTCCTTTCAGCCAAACGTTGTGTGGTGAGGCTTGTTGGAGGCTCAGTGTGCCCCTCCTGGGGACAAGGACTCACCCCCTGCAGCAGCACCTCTGCAGCCGCAGCATTTTCATGCCCCTCCATGTCAGATGCCTCCACACCTCCACCTTCTCCTCCTCCTCCTCCTCCTCCTCACGTGGCCGGACTGTTGCTGTAGTCACCTGTATTGTAGACAGACACAGATCAAACACATATGTGTGTGCTGTACAGCTACATTTATGTGTGTGTTCAGGGGAAGGGATATGTCATGTTGTGGTTACCCTGCATGTGTGCTGCAAACAGGGCCCCCTACATAACATGGACCTGTTCCAGGGGATCTGGTGTGTGTCAGAGCCCTGCACACCCTGTGTGTCCTCCGTGTTCAATATAATGCATTTCCCACGCAGTCCATCTCCCACCCCATCTGGCAGTGGCAGGTGCACACAGGGCTGCACATCACCAACAGGTACACCTTCATTGGCAGCCCCTGTTTGAGTGTGCATGCCATTGCGTAGTGCATATCCCCATGGGACATACTGTATATGCAGTGTTACATGTGTATGCCACATTCCGACAATGTGGTTGAACTCGAACTGTACATGATAGTGGGACCATTGACAGGCACATGCAGCACTGTGCGTAGAGTATGTCAGATGCAACATAACAAGTCACGGGCAGATACTCCATGACAGTAGAGGTGAGGCGCGGCAGTGTCAGGGGTGTGGGTCAGGGTTACCAGTAACATCACCTGTCTGGAATGTTTCGGGAAGTGATGGGATGTGTGACACATGTTGTATGTGTCCCTGCAACCTGACAGTGGACCATGGGGACACACGCCACTACAAAGCGATCTGCAGCTGTGAGTGTCCACGACATATCCCAGTGGGAACATATGTCACCATACCAACACAGGCCGTGTATTGCTGCAAACACAGGGTCAGGGAATGGTTGACACATCTGCCCTTATGCCCTGGGAAGACGTGTATGACCACACCTGGCCAATGCAGTGTGTGCAACATGTGACAGGTAATCTCTGTTTACGCCATGCATTCCGTGGTGCCTGCTGTGATGCTACTCATAGCGCAACTAGAGACATACACCGTACTCTCACCGTCAACCACAATTGTCGCATTTGTGCACATGTGATTGACCGTGCACATGTGCTACTGTGGTTTTGAGGGGTGTGGTAGCACAGTCACAGATTGTGTGCGTTTGCGGATGTGCATCACCTGCACACATGGCATATCTGCTGGCGCCATATGCTGCATAGTTTCAGGGAACCCACCCTTTCAGACGATGCTTGACATGTGTGTGAGAGGTGTTTGTCCCCTCACATGTTGGGGTGGGGGCATCTCCTTCAAGGGCGTCTCATTGACCATGCGGCTGACATCAGACCCTGGCCTATGTTGGCAATGTGACAGCTGTGTCACGCACAGCTAGTCCTGTGTTGCTCGGTGTATTCCATCTGGTGTTGATGTCATGCTGTGGCCTTAGAGGGGGGGGGCGTGCCATGCTCACACACACACAGACACCATGTACCCAGATGGGGCTATGTTGGCAGGTGTGTCTCATGCAGGTGGATGCAGCCACCTATGTACTCAACACACAGAACACATGGCCAATCAGCTAGAACACCTCACCTCGGGGGTGGGGGACGGCTGGCCCAAATATCGGACACGGCACAGCAGAGGGCACACTGCGCTATGCAGAGCCAGCTGCTCACACAGAGCGGGACAGGGAGACACAGAGGAGGTGAGAGCAGAGGAGGGGGGAGGAAAACAACCTGGGGGCCATGACCTTGCCTCTGCTGCTGACACCTATGACATAGAGGGGGAAGCAATGCCGAGCAGCATTCGTAGTGGAGGTGATTCACTGTTACCTGTATGCATTGTAGTATGTTCTTGTTCTATGTACACCGCACTGATTATAATAGCGCGGTATAGAAGAATTGTTAAATAAATAAATAAATAAATAACACAGCATTTGCCTGGGATATTCAGGGCCTAACATAACAATCTGAGAACAGGTGAGGTGTGGGGCACTGGTAGACACAGGGTTGATGGCTATGCCTATGGAGGGCATAGCTAACCCGTGAGAAGGAGAGCAGAGTGGCCACATATGTAACAAGATATACCCCAGTACAAGGTACATGGTGTTTGTATTTGCTGTGTCACATCAAAATGCAGACAGGTAGTGTGAATGCTATTATCAGCAGCGGGCCTGAGTCAGGCATTATGAAGGCAGCTATCTGCTGTATGTCATGTGTTTTCCCCAAACAGAGCTATTCACAACAGATAACTTGAGGATTTGCCCCGTAGGCCGGTGCGTGGGACACACCTGATCTATTTGGGGGAGTTATTATCCAGGAGGACTTAGCGGCTCGTACATTTGAGACACGGTTTCAGTGACACTCCACATACAGGTGACATGTGTCACCCACCACTTGCTTACACAGACAGGTGGGGGAGGGGTTACAACAGTGTATGTCATAGATGTGCAAACAGAGCTGTGACCATCTGGTTCCATGATGTGTCGTCTGGCAAGCCTGACCTCCCCAATACGTTTGATGCACCTTTAGACAGTCCAGCTGTACTGCAGGCATAGTTACTCCTTAGACAGATCACATATCTCTTAGATGACGGTTAATCCCTACACAGAGATGGGTGCACTCAGGGGGATGTGATGAGGATGATGTACCCTTGGATCCCCCTTGGACAATGATTGTATTGCGGCAACAACGAACAGCAGAGCCTGTCTGATCAACGGAAATTGGTGAGGCATGGCCTGACTGTTCATGGCCATCCTAATATGTATGGTGTGTAGATAATGGCCTGCAGAGCATATGACAGTAGAGAGATAGGCTTTAGCGTGACTGGGTTACAGTACAGACACATTGTGGTTCATGCTCCAGTCATAACTTGATGTCTACATGTGTGTCACACAACGTAATGTCAGGGACAGTTTTGATGGGGATGTCTGTTTACTGCATTTGGGGGTAATGTTCCCCTTTGCCACTACTCTGTCTGAGCTACATTCCTTTGTGCTTGTTGCATCACACCGAGAGGTGGGAGGCATACATCAGCATGTCCATGACAGTCCCCGTCCTACATTAGCATTGCACCTTCACACATACAAACCCAAATCCAGGGCCCACCCCACCTCAGACCCTCAAGGCCATGGAGCCAGTGGTAGCACTGTGTGTATTTGTATGACAACATAGGGTATGATGGGGCAGTGCACACAACCTCTGATCCCTGCGTAGGTACATTATAGGGCTGTGGAGATAGATATGGGTGTGCATTTGCAAAGGGGAGCTGGTTACACATGTTACTATCAGGGAGGTGATGAGATGTGATGGTTATGCGTAACAGACATACCTGCATGTGGATCTGCAGTGTCAAGCATCTCAGGCAGCCCATAGGTGTATACAGGTCCCAGGCGTTCCGCCAGCTGCTGCTCCAGGGGCTGAGCATTGCTGGTAGGGGGCCCCCGCCACCTGTGCCCCTGGCATGGTGTTTCTCGGCACACATGTGCTGACGCACACCTCTCTTGATATCTGAATATCTTTTCTTTAGGCTGTCTATGTCCCGCAGGGGGCCCCCTACCTCAGCAACTCCATGCCTGACCTCCTCCCAGACCGCCTGCCGTCCTGCTATGCTGGTCCGTGAGCTAAGACGGCCAAACAGCACCTCGTAGTTCTCCAGGACCATGGAGAGGAGGGTGTGGTTCTCAGCATCCGTAAATCTTATTGCCCTCCTCCGCAGGTTCTCAGGCACTGGTACCCTCTTCCTCTTCCCAGTGTGCCTGCTGGGAGCCAGCTGTGCAGGTGCTGCTATCCCTGGTGCTGCCACTGGCTCCTCAGGGCCCTCAGGACCCACAGGCCCTGCCTCCAGTGGCACTGGTGGGGCCACCTCACCTGCACGCCCCGCACACACACCCTCCCGCACCCTCAGCCTCACACCCTCCCTCTCTCTATCCCTCTCTCTCTCTCTGTCCCTTCCTCCCTCTCCCTAACCCTCTCCCGTTCCCTCTTTCGATCGCTCTGTGTACCCCTCTCTCTCCCCCTCCCCCTCTGGCTCTGACTCCGCCTCTCCATCCCCCTCCACCCACCTCTCTCTGCACACCTGTCCCCTCCCCAACTCACCTCACCCCCTCTGCCTCCCCTACAACACCCACTGAACAGACACCACAACTATGACCTCCTCACACGTCACACAACACATGAACTGTAACAGTAAACAGCACAGTACACAGAGACGTTCACACAATAAACAGGGGACTACGGATATGACAACAGATACGACCACAGGATACAACTGATGACACAGATAACAGAAACCTACCTATCACTAAGACACCTCTCAATACACAGCCTCTTAATACACTCCCGCCCACTCCTCAGTCAACCCTCAACCTTTACCTTGTGTTTCCGTGTCCCTTTGTACCTTTTTTTTTTGCGGCGCGCACGTTGCACATGTGCAACTGTGCGACGGCGCTGCTTGTGGGCGGCGCCGATATCCAATTGCGCATGGGCGTGCGTTAGGCTGTCGTGTTTTGTGCGCAACACGCAAATGATACTCTTAGCGCATGTGCATTTCTAGGAGCATCATGACGTCAGGGCAATGCTTATGCCCATGCTTAACGGGCTCCGCGCACACGCAGACGCTCGTGCGACTCAGTTGGCACATGCGCGTCTCGCTAATTCACACACACTCACGCGCGCCAACAGTTGCACATGCGCGGCACCCACAGCCAGTCGCCCATGCATAACGTCATGCAGATGCGCAGGATAATGCACATGTTCGCCTCGCACAAGCGTCGCAATCCCACCACAGCGCATGCGCACAGTACGGACATACCAGTCCACCTGTTTAAATTGCTTCTGCAGATTTGGAGACATTGAGGGTGTTTTCGTAGGCGCGGCGAGTGTTGGTGTGTTGAAACTGAGAGCAGGTGTATGACAGTCTGTTTTGTGAGTTTTGTTTTGACTGTGTTTTCTTTCGTGGTTTGTGCGGTGTCCAGTGTTTGGGAACGTGTGTGTGTGTGTGTGTGCGCGTGTGTGCGCGTGTGTGTGTGTCTCTGTGTGTGTCGGTGTCTGTGTCTGTGCTTATGTAGCCACACAGGGGTGTTTATGTCTGACATATATTTTGTTGCATGTGCCCGGAGACGTGGGCAGATGCTGCGGTTGCCGGACAGGGGAGATGATGCCCATGGGGCTGAGGCACAGGACATGGGTGTAGACCCGCAGCAACTCAGACCTGCAGCTGTGGAGGCCGTCCAAAGAGGTGCTGGGCGTGGAGGGCGCAGACGGCGTGCTGAGGTGCAGGCTCGGCAGCCGCGCCTCTACAGGCCCAGGGCCCAGCTCCAGGGCATGCGTGAGGACCAGGTACTCTCCCTTTACCGACTGAGCACAAGGGCTATTAGGGGGCTCTATGAGGATCTGAGATCTGACCTCGAGCCCCTGACTGACCGGTCCCATGCCATACCAGGTGTCGTCAAGCTCCTTGCTGCGTTACATTTCTTCGCCTCTGGCTGTTTCCAGACCTCTGTGGCCGCAGTGGGTGGCATGAGCCGCCCCACCTTCTCACGCTGTCTCCACCAAGTACTGCGTGCTATGGTCAGCCGGGTGGGGAATTACATAGGCCTTCCCCACAGTAGGCAACATTGGGGGACCCTGAACCAGGCCTTTGAGGCATTAGCTGGGATACCACACGTGATGGGAGCTATTGATTGCACACATGTTGCCCTGGTCCCGCCAAGAGACAGGAGGTGGTGTTTCGCAACCGCAAACACTACCAGTCCCTGAATGTTCAGGTTGTATGTGATGCTAATCTGCATATTCTGAATGTGGTCCCAAGGTTTCCAGGGTCCACCCATGACTCCTATATCCTGCATCGCTCAGCACTATTCAGGGAATTTGAGGAGGGACAGTATGGTGACTGCATATTGCTGGGTGAGTAGTGACCGTTAAATAATGTCATGATGCATATATGACTGTTTTGTTGTGACATCTCTCATGTAGTGCAGCGTTTGCTCTCTGTGCATTGTGACACTGAGCAAACATTCAGCAGTGTGACTAATGATATGGGTTGACATTGTTGGGGGACTGTAGACCTCGTTTACCAGGGGACATAATTGGCCATTTCACAGCCATATTACGGACATATGTGCAATTTATATGCTGGTGTTGGTAGTGGAAATATGCACATATTCTGACGTTTGTGCTGTGTGTGTATTACGATTGGATGTGTATGTCATCTATGCACAGGGGTGGGGTGGGTGGGTGGGGTTGGTTTGTTACCATACTCACCCACCTGTGCATGCATGGTTTTGGATTGTACCTGTGTTAGGTCCTGTGAGATGTATGTGATTGACAATCCATGCACCTTGTGATTATCATGTGCGTGTGAGGGCCACACACTCACCCTGTCATGGGGATGTTAGCCATTGATTGTTAGACAACAGAGGGTGGTGGGTTGGGTACGTATCATGCATGTTCTCGGCCTTTGCAAGTGGGAGTACACGTTTGCATTGTTATGTTCATGTTTTTGTCCTGTGCCATTACAGGGGTCCAATCAGGTCTGGGCTTTGCATTACCTTTAGCCACTGCAGATATGCCGTACCAGGGCGTCATTGTATGTGATTATCCTGATGTGACTCGTAATTTGTGTGAGGTGACAGCAAGGGCAAGGGGCCATGTTGTGTAGAGACAGGTAGCTATTGGTGGGACATACACAGGGACGTAGTTATACTCATTAGTTGTGATGTTTTAGTGATCATATGGGCTACAGTGTTGTTTTATGTGTTGTGCTGCTTAACAAGGAGGGATACATGATGGGGACAGTGGCCAGGGTGTCCAATGGGATGTTTGATGGGCAGCAGTCAACAGCATCTGGCGTCAGACTGGTATATGTCGATATGTAGACCTTGGAGGACGCGGGCTGTTGAGGTGATATAATGTTTCTCCTGGCTGAGCTCACGGTCATACATGTTCGTTGTGTGCACCTACATTGCGTCTAAATACATTATTGTGGTTTTTGCTTGGCAAGCATATATTCTGTTTATGTTACGTGTGTGTTGCTGTTGTAGTGTGTCATTGGTGGTGATGGTGGTAGGGATGTGACCATGAACTCCATGACAGGACGCCTGTGCTACACCTAGCGATCATTTGAGGACACAATGTGATTGTGTTGTAGTTTGACAGGTCTTTACAGACTACAGAGGCCCTTTGTTGCATTTCAATCAGCATAGGTGTAATTAGGTCAGGTAGGTAGTTGTTGGTGTCATATATTTCTGTCCTTATGTGTTCTGAGGTTGCTTCTCACGTCTATACGTGTGTCCTTTTATGGTGTGGTGCGTTTATTCATTGACCTGCATTTTATTTTCTGCAGGTGATGCAGGGTATGGGTGTCGCCCCTGGCTGCTGACCCCTGTGCGCCAGCCACGGACACGTGCAGAGCGGAGGTACAATGAGGCCCACGCCTCCAGCCGCTCTGTCCATAGAACGCACCTTTGGCGTGTTGAAAAGTCGCTTCAGGTGTCTGGATAGGACAGGTGGGGCCTTACAATATGCGCCAATGACTGTTGCAGAGATAATCGTAGCCTGTTGCATCCTGCACAACATTGCTCTCAGGCATGGTATCCCTGCAGAGATTAATGAGGATGTGGAGGAGGATCCACCGTGCCCCCCTGTACATGCCTGTGTTGACACACAGGCAGGCACAGCAGTCAGGCGGAGGTTGATTACAGAACTATTCACTGGTATGTATAGCACATCTGCCCACATATATGTGCCTGTGTGTGCATGTGCTGCTTAGTAGGGGTGATGTTTCTGACCAGTTGACATTCAGATCCAGGCTTGCATTGTCCCTCAGGTGTACAAATGTCATAACATGTATGCATGGGTGTTTTTTGGACAATGTGGACAGGGATCAACAGCGGCTGTTGGTGTCGTGTGTGGCTGTGGGTTGGTACAACACCTTTTGGAGCTTTGGGGGCCACAGTACCAGTGAGTGGCTGTTTGTGATAGCAACTGCTGGCCAGACATAGGTATAGTGTCCTCCTGTGTGTGTGGAGCACGGTGTCAGGCATGTGGTACGTGGTTTGGTGTGGTGGGGAGGGCCATGTTTGTGCGCAGCACTCATGCTATGATTGGTTTGCTTTGTACATTCCTCTTTGGGGGCTTGTGTGTGTGTTCTACCCCTGTGAGCTGGCTATGTGTGTCTCTTTGTTATTTGCAATGCAACATGTCAGACAGTGCACAGTTGGCATGCGCCTGACGACATTCCCATGATGTTATTGATGTCTTGTTACATGTTTTGCTGCAACACAACCATTTTATGGCAAGGTATGCCTCTTCACGTAGCACAGACATGTATGTGGTGAAACATGTGAACATGTTCACTCTGCAGCCAGGGGTCCATCTGATTGCTAGCCTATGTTTGAGGCAGGGTCATTAGTTTCATTATCTTACTTGTACACACATACAGATGTCATGTGGGTCACATCATCAACAGGTGGATTTCATTAGGCAACTGTAACGCTGCCTGTGAGCCCTTTAATGTGGTTTTGTGTTATTAATTTGTGAGCAGGGCATATGTATTTCGGGGTATCTGTACATCCGCCTCATGGCTCAGGTACATGGTATTTGGAGGGCAGGATGGCACAGTACACAGCCACGGATACCTTCAGGACACTAGCAAGGGATGTTAGGTCCACATACACACACAGTCCTAGATGTATGTTTTTGGGAGCAGGGGAACAGGTGGCCTATCCATGGTTCAACATTCTCACAGTTACACAATGGGATGACATGCAGACATCATGGTCAGGTGACATACAGACAGGGGGTTGTTTTTAGCCATACATGTTGTTGAGCTTGCCATGTATTTCAACACACAATCAGCACACACAGTATTATTTGCTGTGGGAGATGTACACTGGATATTATGCATCTACACAGTGGATACATGTGGTTTTGGTGCATATCTTCCAGGTGTCACAGGTCTTTACACTGTGATACAAGACAACATATTGAGGGTACCACACACGGAGAGGGGGTATTGGTTTAAACCTGGTTGACACAGACTGATAGTGTGATCTTTGGATACGTCCAGAACATTGTGGAAACAGCCACCTCTTTAGACATATTTGTGGACCAACAGAGAGGGAGTGTGGCCAACTGACGGCTCTGTGGGGCCCTCCAATTAGCATTGGACATCTACATTATGACACTCCCATGTGCACGATCTGTGCAGTGTGAGGGTGAACAGTCAGTTGTAAGGTCATGTAATGTTGTGTGACAGCTGGGGACATTGAGGTGCAGTGTGTTTTCCACATCTCGTAGTTGACAGTTATTTTAGTTTATATTTTCTCCGCTAAACAGGACATACATGATGACAACGGTGTCGGCGTGTATCATTGGGACATGAACGGACATCCGCCAGATCCTGGAGTTCAAGGTGAGTAGATCTACAGATACATTGTATGTGTCTGGGGTCAGGGGGACAACATATTGGCAGCTATGTGTCTCAGTGGGTAGCTGGTGTTGTTTACTTATTGACGGTGAGCCTCCCTTGCCCATATCGTGCTGTTGTCACACATCTCCCCATGTGTCTGTGTTCATAATGGTTAGTGTAACAGCTGTTGTGCCTTATTTACAGCAGATGTACATGTGTGTGTCAATGTCGTTATTTGGTGGATCCTCCACTTGCTGCATCCACCATCTTAGTTAGATCAGCCATCAACAGGGTAGCAATGCATGTGACTCGGCCATTATGTGTACAGATTAGCAGTTGTGCACATACAGGCCATTTATTACAGCTGTTGTGCTGAACTACGCATATTGTGTGGTTGTGTGTTTATGGGTTGACTATGGGGTGCTGAATTGCACACGCATGATACATTATCATGTGCTATGATGGGTGTGTGCACCTGGGGGACATTGTGGACTTTGATAACTCTACGGTTGTGATGTTTACATTTCCATAATGGCCCACATTTGTAGTGAGCAGAGCTGAGTCTTGTGTTTGGTGTAACAACTGTTGAGCAATATCTATTTATGTCATACATAGGCATAATGTGGAGATCCATCTACAGGACATTTACATGGTGATTCTAATGGTTTGCCTGACGTCTCTCCCTTCGGTGTGACCTGGTGTGGCTATGCAATAGCTGATGGATTTGATGAGGAACACATGATGCACACATAGGTTAGGTTACATATTTGTTCTTTTGTGCTTACATCCAACTGTGCGTGGCAGGAGGTTTCTGTTCATCTCATGGACATGTAATGTGGCATCTCTGTGGACACAGACATATGCATATAGTGTGTCGCTGTGAGATGCCCGTGTGACATGTTATTGTTCCTATCCTTTTCCATGTGACACCCGTGTCTGCATTAACATGTGATGTTGGTTCTCATCATTGTTTTATATGTTGTGCATATCCTCTGATGTTTGCATTTGCATCCCTTGTATGTGTATTTCCTGCATTGTGCGTCGTGGGAATATTTGCTGCTGTTGCAATGTTTCTAACGTGTGCCATACTTATCCTATCTTGACACAGGGCAGCGGACACACCAGACCCATTTCCTCAGGTGCTTCTCGGCTCCGCATTCCAACACCTGTTGTGTGACAGACCACCATGTTCGTGTTTCTGGGGAAACTGCCATTGGATGTTCCACGTCTGCAAGTTGAACACTGGCCTGTGCTGGACATTATTGCTCTTGGACTGGTTGTTTACCCATGACAGACATGTTCAGGACACATTTTGGGCCATGCTTTGGCTGGGAGTCCTTGTGATTGCAGGGACACATATGAACATTGCTGGACTGTGTCATATTGGAATGTGAACATTGACTATGCATACCCATGTTTTCATGGGGGTGTTTTGATGTGATCTTGCTGATATCATTGACCCTTTGCTTTTGGGACAGTGTGCGCATTAGGGACTGACATTATCTTTGTCCTATGGTCATCCATCCCCAGTTGTTTGTTGTATATGTTTGGCCCATGTGTGTGACATGGCACACAGTATACGCTTATCTGTTTGTTTCAACAGTAGCATACAGCCATGTAACTGGCATGGGGAAACACATACAGTGTTTTAATCGTATATGTCCACCTGACCCACCCCTCGCCATGATACATGTTTTGCACAAAACATACATTCATGCACAACACCATCCTTGATTGATGTTTTGGGGTGGCAATGGTGTTTCCATTCATGTGTGGCATCACTGTACCATGTTAGTTTATGCCTGGTGCTTGTGCCTCTGACTGACTATATTTGGGAGTCACAGCATGGTGAACTATGTTTTCGGTGTGTTTCACTGTGACATGTTTCCCCATCCTTCGCATATGAACATGCTTGTTGTTGTGTTTGTTTACTGTACGGACATGACACTCTGCATGATGGTCCACACCTTGCATTGCATGTCTGCACAGTCCTGTTCTACCCCCTGCATGAGCGACACTCTCATTGGGACCTTATATTTGTGCTGTGGTAGTGTGGCTGTCCATTTTCCCAAGAAACATCTGCATTCCCTGGACCATGCTATATGTGGGCACATACTGTCTACACAACAAACAATGCAGGGTGACCTCATGCATGTTGTTATGTCTGCACATTTCATCCGGTTGTGTTTTTCTAACTCTTTTGGTCTTCATGTGTCCCTGCTACCTGTTAGCATATAGTCCCACAGCTTTAGCTGATATATGAGGTGTACATTGACACATTCCTGGTGTTGCGAGCAGCCATTATGTGGGAGGCGTGACATTACTTTATAGATGTGTGTGTCACATTACGATATGAGGCCAGCATATCTTATTGTGATTTAGAAACCTCCTCTGTTGCCTGGGGGCTATTTTTGGGGGACATGTGTTGTGTTTGGGTTTCTGATCTTGCACCACCTGTTGCCTACCTGCAATCATATGTGGGTGACACATGTCGGGCATGCAGCAGCTGCTGTGGTGTGTGCCACTGATACCTGGTGCATATCATGCACCTGATGCACATTTTATCTCGTGCCATTCATTTGTGCTCAGCCGGTGACCTTTACATAGCATGTGTGTTTATACCTTGCTGACCGTGTTCCCATCTTTAGCCAGGGAGGGACACACCTTGAACGTATGATTACACTGTGTATCGTATGTGTGAACCTTCTTCCAAGTAAATTTGCATTATTCACAGACATTTGTCTATTTCTCTACGTTTATTTTTTAACAGACAAGGTGATTCTAATGTGATTCTACAATGTGTCGCTTTGCAGCGGTTATGGCTCCTTGTGACCTTGGAGTCCAGGGTTTCCTGGAACATGTCCCTCCAGTGACTTGTCCAGGGGCACATGGTGTGCTGTTATGATATGCGTGATGGTTGCCGTGTGTGCAAGACATATTTGGGGACACTATTCTTCTCCTCCAGTCGTGGAGCACATTTGTGTCTACCGATTTGCTGTTAATATCCATGGCCACCTGTGCTCACATTGGTGTATGGTGACAGCTGTGTATGTGTGTGCGATTTTGCACATCACTGTGTCGTCTACGTTTCCATACGGATCCTCCCTTTGTAATATTGTGTGTGTGTGGCTCAGTGTGTTCTTGGGGGCGGGGTGTTTGGGGGCATGTTTGTCACACACGTGTTTATCAGGTTGGCTCCCCAGATCTGGTTTTCAATGTTGGGATATTATGCTAACTGGACCATTTGTTCACAGCTGGTTCATCACCTGGGCACACACCCTTGTCTCTCGTCAGTGTACAGCAAGGGGTTCACTCTGTGCTGCCTATCCATCAGATATTATCTGTTACATTGGTCTGTGTAATCACCATTGTGCTGTGGCTCTGTTCCTGTGCATGTCCATCACCGCAACACTTCTTCTGCCATCCACTATTACTGTGCCTCAAAAATACATTACAGCACCACCACATGACCATCAGCACACCGCCTTATGCTGACCATTCGTTCTAGGACCCCTAACATAATGTCACACTGAGCCCAGACACTGTGGGGGATGGTGTACCTGCTCCCTGCACTATTGGTCCGTGTCTTCACCATTGTGCTGTGGCTCTTTTCCTGTGCGTGGACATCAGCACACCGCCTGATGCTGCTGGACATAACTGTGCGCCACCCAAATTAACAGTTCGCCGCAATAGATTCATAGACCTCCTGTTGAACCTTTATCCATTGGGGTTTGTGGCTTACTCAGCCTGTTTTCCTTGCGCACACTGGGGGATTGAACCCATGGAACCTGGGTCATTGGTTAGTGTCTTCACCATTGTGCTATGGCTGAGTTCCTGTGGATGGACAGTTGTGCACAGCCTTCCGCCATCCACAACTAACAGCGCGACGCCCACTGCTGCCAGAGACGCACAAGATGGACAGCGTGCGGCCTGCTGACGCACAACATTTACAGCGCATGGCCTACTGCATCCCAGATCTGGCAATGGGACAGATGATTACACGCAAAATAAGCACGTTGCTGCCGCCCAGACGTTACAGCGCGACGCCTATAGACCCCCTACATTAGCGTGCCTCCCAAAATAAGGTGCAAACCATTACTATTCATGTCTCACCCAGCCTTTTTGGTTTGCGCACACTGGGGGATTGAACCCATGGAACCTGGGTCATTGGGTTAGTGTCTTCACCATTGTGCTACAGGTCTTTTCCTCTATGTACCCAGCAGCGCCCCACTTAGCCTTCCCACGCGCTAATGTGAGCCACGCACATTTGCGCGACGCGCACACGTACGGGCGTTTTTTTAACTTTTTCTGCCTGGCCCGCCCACTCCTTATATGGCACAGGCACACTACCGCGGCCCTGCACGATTTCGGAGTTTAGTAAACATCCCCCTATGTTAAAATGAGGAAAGTATTAAAAAACTAAAAGTAGCAGTTGCATGAAGTGTGTACTTTATTTTAAAAGACCCTTTTGTATGCCCAGATAAAATATATTGCATGCATTAAAAAAGGATGAAAGAAGGCCAAACGATGGTCAGCATACTTTAATGGTGAAGTGGAAGAGGTGGTGAAAGGCAAAAGGACATCTTTCAGTAAATAGAAAGTAGACCCTAAGGGAGAAAATAGGGATGAGCACAGGAAGTTGGAAGTTAGATGTTAAAAAGGAATAAGGCAGGCCAAGAGAGATTTTGAAAAGAAGTTTGAAGTAGAGGCAATAATTAATACTAAAAACATTTTCAAATACTTCTGAAGCAAAAAGACTGTGAGGGAGTTGGTAGGACTGCTGGAAAACCAAGGGGTAAAAGACATGCTAAGGAAGGGCAAGGCAATAGCAAAGAAATCTCATAATACAAAAGGGAAAGGGTGATGGATGCCTGAAATGCCCTCCCGACAGAATTCAAAAAGGCATGGGACAGACACAGAGGATCACTACTTAGCAAGAGGATGGAATCAATGCAAATGTAAGTAACTTCATAAATAGAGAGAGGTAACCTGCCTAGAGCGGCAGGTACAACCTTAAGCAAAGGCATATAGGGGAGCGACCTGCACAGAGCTGCAGGTGTAGTGCTTCAACTTTGGCTACCTTACTGGGCAGACTAGATGGACTATGCTGGTCTTTATCTGCCATCGTTTACTATGTTACTATGTAAAAGAAGAAGCACCCCTACCAAATAGGGGCACTAGGTAATCCAGCAAAAGCACATGTAGAAGGAAAAATGGCTACAGATATAACGAGAGGTGGCAATACTTTTTTCAGGTATATTGGGGAAAGGAAGAAGGCCGGGGTGGGATTGGAAGACTCAAAGATGCTGAGGACAATTTGTGGAAAGTGATAAGGAAAAAGCAGAATTTCTGTTCCATGTTTACAAAAGAAAATCCTGGAGCAGAGCCATGCATGACTAGCAAAGGTAACAAGAAGAATAGAGTAGATGTAAGAAGATGGAAGATGATGTAAGAAGATGTTTTTGAATAGCTTGCAAAACTGAAAGTAGACAAGGTCATAGGACCAGATCCTGAAGATTAAGATCATAGGATCCAGGAGCTCAGGGAGGTTTTGGCAGGACCTTTAAAAGATAGTTTATGGTTTATTTAACTTTTTATACCGTCCTTCAAATCATATACCAGAGCGATTTACAATATTGTCGATTTAAAAAAAAGACAAAGCAGTACAAGCTCATTAAAACATAAATATTCCAAGTAGACCAGGCTCAGCACTCTCCGACTCCAAAAGCCTTTCTTGACAGGTGTGTCTTCAGGAGTTGTTTAAATTTCTTAAAAGATGGGGATAGATCATTTCCTAAGGATGGGGTTTTGAAATAAAAAGCGCATTTCCAGGAGGATTCATATTTTGCCTGTGAGGCTGAAGGTAGGATGAGACGATTAGCATGAATGGGAGGAAATAATCATGAAGGGGTATGCAAAGTGATAAATAATGAGAGATACAAGGTCAGAAATTTAAAGTGAATCTGATGAACTGACAAAAGGAGGCGGGTGACGTGGTCAAAACATTGAGCACTTAGGAGCATTCTCACAGTAGTGTTTTGAATTATTTGGAGCCTCTTCATTTGTTGTTGTGGTAGTCTCATATATATTACATTGCAATACTCCAGCCTTCATAGAATTGCAATGACTATGAAAGAGGTTTATGCTGCTTTATCTAATACAGACCGGATTGCATGAATATGACACAGTGCAACAAATGAACTTTTAAGTACAGAGACGATCTGCTTTTGGAATGTCAATTGGGAATCCAAGAATACTGCTAAAAATTTAATGACAGGAGAAAGAGAAATAGGAATTCCTGCTATTTCTGGAGAAAGAGTAGGTATGGAATCAGAAGCGGAAAACCAAATTGTGGCAGTTTTTTCGACATTGAGCTTAAGGGGTCTGTTTACTAAACATTCCTAATGTGCGGGGCCGCGGTAGTGTGCCTGTGCCATATAAGGAGTGGGCGGTTCAGGCAGAGAAAAGAAAAAAAACGGGAGTAAGCGATCGCACATTTGCGCGGGGCGCTATTGTGCGCCGCGCTATTGTGCGCCGTGCATAATAGTGCGTGGGAAGGCTAAGTGGCGCCCTGATGTGAACACACAAAGGAGCAGAGTCATAGTACAATGGTTAAGACACTGACCAATGGTGCAGAGATCAGGGGTTCAATCCCCCACAGTGCCCAATGAAGAAGGCTCACTGAGGCAGTGTGTGTTATGGGGATGAGTGCTGTAGGGGGCAATCTATTTTTATTTCAGTTATCACTACTAGCAAACGCACTCACAAAGCGTGTTAACATAAGGCGGCCCATAAGGCACATGTTAAAGTTCACTGTCCGCCAAGGCACCCTTGAATGTCCCCTATAGGGCACCATATATGTTGCGTCACAGGATAATATATAGTGCACCTTATATGGACGGCAACCATAAGGTGCCCTATAGGGTGCCCTATAAAGCACCCTCAGAGGCACCTTATGGGTACAGTACACTGAGGGTGTGTTTGATGGCAGCAACATATGTACATTAAATCTAACAAAAGCTTTGGACAACCCTATCAAATAACCCCACTGTGGGCTCGAACCCATTACCGCTGGCTCCACAGGCAGTGAAGTAACCATTGGGCTACAGCTATATAGCTGCCAGCAAGCCCCTGGCTGGCTGCAGAGAGCCTGCATGTCACCACACAGACAGTCTGCTGTGGGAACCAGGATAGGGTTAGGCCACCCATACCCATGATGCACTGCACATGCAAATCAGCTGTCCACAGATGAACACAAGATGGGGAATGCACCCCAACAGCTCCCCGGCCTGGTAGGGGGACGTGTCCGTGTGCACCCACACAGCACCTTGGCCTGGTAGGAGGTACTGACCGGGTGTTTAATTTGCACAGAGTAGCTACACACAGTCACACTGTGCGGGAACTGTGCTCACCCTGAGTGTGCGATGAGGCGCCCTGGACCAGGTCCACAGCACCCTCCATGGCTGAGAGAGGCCATGGCAGAGCTCCAAAACAGTCGTAATCTGTGAGATAGGTACTTTCTGCAGGAACACTTTGGATATCTCTGTCTGTCTCAGTCAGGGGGGGACCCCCCCCCCCCAGCTGAGGGTGGCAAACAGGCAGGGTCTCCTATCAACAGATCCCCCATTATACACCCACCCCCCCCCCCACAATGATGGCAGTAGAGTGGACCATCAACCCAGTCCTGTTGGGGAACAGACACCCTACAGGGCAGTCCAAGCAGCCCCACACACACCCAGACCACAATATCAGACAGACAGTAGGCCTGGATATGCTAAGATGCACCCCACCACTATCTGATATTCCCCTGCATCAAGCCATCAACCACTGCACCCTGCAAGGCACTCCAGCAGGGCACATACCAGCTGTGAACAGTCTGCTGGTTAGTCCCACTGGAAATGCATGCACCCACAACTGGGATGGCAGCACACACAAGCAGATACATCAGTGACTAGGCCCCAACAGGTGACCCATATATATCACATGAGGGAAGTGCTATGAAGCACTATGGGGGTGCCTAGCCATGCTGCCATCACTGCACAGTCAGGGTGGAGTGAAAGCCCAGCAGCACATACAGAGGTCACCCTGTCTGTGGAGGTGGTGGACGGCCACTACAATGTCCCTGCCAGTGCCCTATGCCCTGTGCAGATGCATCCTGGCCAGCCCACCCTGTCTGAGCTATACCCATGGTACCTTGCTGCTCATTATGCACATCATCAGGCCAAAACTGTGGACAGTGTTTGCAGCCAACACACACTGTATAGACCAGGGGTGGGCAAACCTGGTCCTGGAGGGCCGCAGACCAGTCAGGTTTTCGGGATATCTCTAATGAATATGCATGAGATATATATGCATTAGAGATATCCTGCCAACCTGACTGGTTTGTGGCCCTCCAGGGCTGGATCTGGAGACCCCTGCCTTACACCTCTGTCATTTAAGCTTGTGAGTGGACAAGGTGCAGATGTCCAAGACATCAAAAAGGTTAGATAGAATTTGTCACAGTCCTCCTCACTTCTCACCACCACCAAAAAATTGTCTATTAGACAACTTTTTGGTGGTGGTGAGAATCGAGGAGGAATGTGACACATTCTATATACCCTTTCGATGTCTAGGACATCTGTACCTTGCCCACTCACGATCTTAAATGACAGAGGTGTAAGGCAGGGGTCTCCAAATCCAGCCCTGGAGGGCCACAAACCAGTCAGGTTGGCAGGATATCTCTAATGCTTATATATCTCATGCATGTTCATTAGGGATATCCCGAAAACCTGACTGGTGTGCGGCCCTCCAGGACCGGAGGTGCCCACCCCTGGTATAGACAGACACACACTCCCACACGTATGCCAGCATTGTGCTACTATAGAGGGGTTCAGAATCCTTGCCCACCACACCAGTCCTGGGCACAGTACAGGCATGGGTATGGTATGCAATACCGTTGGGGGTCCCTCCCTAGGGTGGTAAACACTGTCAGGGGCCAGACCTGACGCACACACCGCAAACATCAGATAGATTATTATGATGGAGCTCATAGAGCAGACTGTGCGTAACGTAGGGATATCTATCTGCCAGTACTCATAGCAAACGTTTGAGAGCTGTGTACCATATACCCTGGTGTAGGGTGACATTGCTAAGGTATGCAAGTGCTGGTATTGGGAGATGCACGCAGGGCCCAATGTCCTGCCTCACCAGGAGGCATTGGCCAATGGGGCCTGTGGGTGTGGGTGTGGGTGTGTCTGTCCCTGTTGGCTGCTGCTGTACGGCAGAGGTTCCCAAATCCAGTCCAGGTTTGCAATACACTGGTTGGGGTTTCCTGCTGTCCCTCATGAATATGCATGAGCTACATCTACATGCCATGGGGGTGGTGCATAGATATACAGCACGGTTATTTGTATGAGTGGCAGCATGGAACCTGAATGGTGTGTGGTCCTCCAGGACTGCATTTGTGAGACTCTGCTCTAGGTAATGCCCCTGGTCATGGTGTCTGTGCTTGGTGGTGTAAAAGATAGGCGTATGACCAATGCGTATATCCCCAGCAATAAAGGATTGCCCTTACTAACATGGTTTAGTTGTGGGGAAAATATGTGGACAGGAATGGCAGTAGCCCCAGCTGGGCTTTGAACCTGTGACTTTTTGCTCCTGCACACACTGTCTGTGTGCACTGCACCACTATGTTGCCACAGATGTGCTGAATTCCCTGGGAAGTCCATGACTGTACATCCGACAGGGCCTATGTTGCAGTGGACGTGCCAGCCTGCACATGGCTTGGCCACTGTCTTCTGTGGCTAGCAGCCACTGCCCCCTCCACCACCTGTACCCTACCGCCAACATGCTGGCATGTCCGTATCTTGGAAAAGCATATGACCTGATTGAGTTGTGGCACTCCAGGACTGCATTTGGGGGACTCGGCTGTCGGTAATGCCCATTGTTATGGTGTGTGTGCGGTGTTGGGTACAAAATGGGTGTGTGAACCATGCTTATGTTCTCTGCAATAAAGGAGTGTCTTTACTATCTCTGTTTAGTGGTGGGTAAAATATGGGGACTGGGTTGGCAGGAGCCCCAGCTTGGATTTGAACCTGTGACCCTCTGGTCCTAGAGGTACTGCCTCTGTCTGCTGCACCACACTGTGGCCACAGTGATAGTGCAGTCCATGGGGGTGGGAAACCTGACCAAAGGAGTCAAAAACCCTGCTCTGCACATTTGTACTGTGGGCTCAGTCACCTTGTCTGGTGACAAAAGTGCAAATAAACCCCTCAACCGACCACGACGAACTGGGGATAAATATAACCAAGCTGGGCAACAGTGATATTAATGGGCAACCATAGCAAACACTCCCAGGAAGGCTCAGAAAAAAGGAAATGGTTTTTGGAAGGGTCTCCGCTCCGTAGCCCCTTCCATACTTCATTTCATTTCTTTGGAGCTTTCCTGGGTGTGTTTCTTATGTTTGCCCATTAATATCAGGGTTCCCCAGCTGACTTCCTATTTTTAATATGTTTGTTTGGGTCTTTTTCTATCTTTATTTGCACTTTTGTTCTGTGCACATGTATCACACTGCTCACGTTTTGCAGGTTTCCCCGGTTTCCCTGTACATTGCTGACGGAAATGGTTTCTCTTCCCTTTAAATGCCCTCTACCGTGAGTGTTTCACTCGCGCTATTTTTAACCTGCAAATTCGTCCCCGATACTGTGCGGGGAGCCTCTCCCCTCCCCTTCCCCGCCCATTGACCCCGTCTCTCCGCCCCTCGGGAGCCTTCCTCCGCCCTCAGAATGCCTTTCCACGCCTCTATCGGACATTTGCGGGCCGGGTACTTGTGCGGGGCACGTTAGTGCGGCGCGCAATTGTGCGGGGCCCACGCGCACTTGTGCGGGGCGTTTAAGAGCGTTTCTGAGCGTTTGAGTGCCGCGTTTCCGTGCGCTATTGTGCGGCACGCAATTGTACGGCTTTTAGTAAACATGCCCCCAAGTCTCTTTGAGCTTAAGTCTCTTTGTATTTAACTAGGCTGCCACACTATTTAACCTAGCATTGAATGATGTAAGGCCTGGCAAAACTTAAGAAGTATGAAAAAGAGGTTAAATATTGTTTGTATAGTAGTAAGCACTAAGACCTAACTCTTGAGTGAGTGAGTGAGCATAGCTAATGGACTTTAAAAAATATTAAAGAGCAAGGGAGAAAGCACGGAGCCCTGGGGAACTCCATAGGTAAGGGGATGGGAGAACGACATTGAATCACCCATGATGACTGTAAATGAACGGTTGGAGAGAAAGGAAGAGAACCAGGCCAATACAGTATCCCTCAAACCAAACTCTGTTAGCTGGGTTAGCAGTAGTTGGTGATCCACAAGATCAAACGCTGCCGAAAGAACTAGGGAAACAATTAGAACAGTCTTCCTGATCAAATGGACGATAAATCGAACTGAGCAATGAAGTAAGAATTATCTTGGTGCTATTGGCAGGGCGAAAGCCTGACTGTCATGAGTGCAGAATATTGCTCTTCTCCACAAAGTCTGTTAGTTGGGCAAAAAACAACTTCTCTGAAAGTTTGGCCAGGAAAGGTACAGTCAAATCCAAAGAAGACTTTTTCAAGATTGGACAAACCAGAGCAGTTTTCCAGATCTCTGGGATGGTGCCTGTGACCATGCTATGGCTTATTACTTGACAAGCGATGGGAAGAAGTCACAGAGACTCCTTACCAAGCCATGTTGATGGAACCGGATCTAAGGGACAGGTTGTCTTATGAACTGCTACATACACTTCAGAAACATACTTGTGGGTCCTCTTTTAGTGAGGTCTATGTATGCATCAGGGTCATTGAGGAAGATGTTTGTGAGGGGACAGAGTTCCCTTCAGAAACCTTGGTAGTCAGACAAGAGGAGAGTGGTACAGAAAGTACAAATTTGTGACATATGTTGAGGACTTTCTGAGGCCAACTGTTCTGCCATGGGCTTGGAAGTCAATAGAGCCATAGAGGAATCATGGGAAGGTTTTATTAGATGGGAAATCACTGAAAAGAGTTAATAGATCCCTGGAGGTACTAGTGGGTGATGCGGTCCGTCTTTACAAAATGTGGCAACAGAGAAGAGGTGGCAAACTACAGGCCAATAAGCTTACCTGAGTGGTGGGAAAAGTAATAGAGATGCTACTGAAAGAAAGGATCAGGGGCGCTTCTTCCATTAGGCTACCTGAGGCGATCGCCTCAGGTGGCATTCTGTTGGGGGTGGCACTCTGACGACAGCGGCACTCTGACACCAGCACTCCAGATCTGTTTTAATTTTAGATTTTGCAGACTCTGGCGTGCCTCTGCCTTCCCGACGCTTTTTTATTTTTGCTGCAAGCATTCTTGAGGAAAAAAACACAGCGGGAAGGCAGAGGCAGGCCAGAGGCGGCAAAATCTAAACTAAAAACAGCCAGAGTGCCCCTGCCACCAGAGGATGAGAGGTGCAGGTGGAGGGAGTGGGGACGGGAGGAGGACAAGGAGAGACAAAGGGGAAGACAGGGGACAAGTGCTGGACAAAGGGGGAAGACAGGGGACAAATACTGGACAAAGGGGGAGACAGGGGGAAAATTCTGGACAAAGGGGAAGACGGGGACATACTGGACAAAGGGGGAGACAAGAGGACAAGTACTAGACAAAGGGGAGAGACATGGGGGTAAATGCTGGACAAAGGGGAGAGACAGTGCAGGTTAGGATTATAATGGGCTGATGGGGGGGCTAGCACTGGTAATGGGCAGATCAGGGGGGCTAGGACTGGTAATGCGTTCATTAGGGAAGGCTAAGACTGGGAATGGACTGAGGGGGGCTGGGACTGGTAATGGGCTGATTAGGGGGGGCTAGCACTGATAATGGGCTGAAGGGGGACTAGCACTGTAAATGAGCTGATTAGGGGAGGCTAGGACTGGTAATGGACTGATGGGGGGCTAGCATTGGAAATGAGCTGATCGGGGGGGGGGGTGGCTAGGACTGGAAATGGGCTGATTAGTGGAGGCTTGGAGTGGTAATGGGCTGATGGGGGGTAGGACTGGTAATGGGCTGATTAGGGGAGGCTAGCACTGGTAATGGGGTTGAGGGGGGACTAGCACTGGAAGTGAGCTGATTGGGGGCTTCGACTGGTACTGGGCTGATGGTGAGGAGGAGAGGATGGAGCTGCTGGCCCTGGAAGAAAACTGGGGGCTAGGGCTACAAATGGTCTGATGTGAGGGGATAGGAGAATGGGAATTGGAAGGAAGTGGATGCTGAGAGGGGCTGCCATGGTATTTGGACTAGAAGAGGCTGGAGAGTGGGGAAGGAGGGGGACTGGAAGGGAATGGACACCAGTGGCAGTCATGGGAATGCAAGTTGACATTGGAAGGTACCGGGAGGGAGGACTGGAAAGGGGCTGATACTGGGAAGGGTGATGGGACTGGAAATAGGCTGATGGAAAGAAGTGAAGAAAACAAAAGAAGAGATAAGAAATGGCAGATGGACCATAGACCACAGAAAAAGAGCTAAGAGAAGATAGGAAAGCAGAAGCTTCAGATCGGGACCAGCATGATCAGAGAATAAAATGGTCAGACAACAAAGGTAGAAAAAATTTTATTTCATTTTAGTGATTGGACTTTGTGCTATCTTTTTATTTTACACAGTATGGGGGAACTACATCTCTTATTTATCTGATGTTGCACTGCATGCGGAGTCTGGCTTCTTGGGGTGTCAGTTTAATTTTTGTCTACATATTTTTATTTTAGGTTGTGGTTGCAATGCAATGTGTGCCTTCGAGTCAGTGCTGACTCCTGGCGACCCAGAAGCTCCTGGGTTTTCTTGGCAGTATCACCGGAAGTAGATTGCCAGGCCTTTCTTCTGAGGCAATGGAGGGTTAAGTGACTTGCCCAAGGCCACAAGGAGTGCTAGTGGGAATTGAACCCTGGTTGCTTGGTTACCAAGCCAGTGTTCTAACCACTTACTTATTCTGTAATTGGTGAGAGTCTGTGTTCTGAATGCGTGAACTAAGCCAGGCATTCTGTTAACATGGAGTTTATATATAGGGATCTGTACTGTAGTAATTTGACTTGTTCTGCTTTTCAAATAGGTATATGGATGTTCTAGGGATTACAGCAGTATTTATAGTGCTACTTTTTCTGGGTAGGCCCCTTGTATGAGTTCTGGAAATTTATGCTGGTATATTATGGTAGATTTGGTCTTGTAGATATTCGGTGACTTTAGTAAGGTTTTATATTTGTTCCCAATATGCCTTGCACTGGAGCATGTTTGTTAGTGGGATGACCAGAATCAGATATTTTTTTTAAATATATTGAATTCTGTGGGTGAATGTCTTAATTCTGCTCTGTACCCATTGTTGAGGGAGAAGTTTCTGTGGATGCAGAATATATATTCAAAAAGATAAAGTAAGAACCATAATGCAGTTTATAACAAAACAAAATGAGTTATAATTTTATAATTTGGTATTATAAACTGTACTGTGGTTCTCACTTTTTCTTTTAGTTCCTTGGTGTGCGAGCATCTTGCATTTCTTTTTATGGAAAATATATTTACATTAACACCATGCTGGTCCAGTGCACAGTTTCAGGAATTATGTTGGGATTGCCAGCCCTTCTTGGTGTTTATGTTGGAATGGGAGATGTGTTGTCACAAAGTCCCTTTTGTTTTTCATAGGGTGGGAAGTGCTGTGTTGGGGCGCCAAGTCGCTCTTGGTTTTTGTGGAAGTGAGAGGTGCTGCATGGGTGCTGTTGAGCCCCTCTTGTTTGGCATATTTAGCAGCATGTTTCCTAGGCTCTGCGATGGTAACATAAGAACATAAGAATGCAATACTAGGTCAGACCAATGTCCATCAAGATCCTGATTTCAACAATGGCCAATCCAGGTCACAAGTATCTGGTAGGTTCCCATAAAGGGACACAGGTTCCACAGTGCTTGTCCCAGGGTAAGCAGTGGTTTTCCCAGATTTTCTTTAATAATAGTTTATGGACCTCTCCTCCATGAACTTGCCCAAACCTTTTTTAAACCCAGCTACACTAATAGCTTTTACTACATCCTTTGGTAACTAATTCCAGAGTTTGATAAATGCATAGGAGGGTCTCTTTCAATTGAAGACAAGCTCTGCTACAAGGGGACATAGGATAAGAGTGATATGTGTAAATATTTATTTGCAAAAAGAGTGGTAAATGTGTGGAATAGTCTCCCAGTGGAGGTGGTGGACACAAAGACAGAATCTGAATTAAAAAAAGCATGGGACAAACACAGAGGATCTCTAAAGGTAAAAAGGGGACTGTTGTAGTTGTTGATATGGAAGGGCAGACTAGATAGGCCATGTGGTCTTTTTCTGCCGTTATGTTTCTATGTTTCTTGATTACATGGGGCTGTAGGCTAACTGCAGGATGGCAGTTACATCCCCTGCAGTTACTGCATTTCAAGGTAGCAAAATGGCTGTTGCTGCAACTAAGGCCACTCATGCTACTTGCGGTGAGCCATTTTGTTAGTTTCTGCTGACAATGCAGATGCCTGCATGTGAGAGTTCTTTTGCCTCACTCTGGAGTAAAATATAATTTTGGGAAAGAAATCCTGTAATCCTAAGAGTAATGGGTAAAAGCATTTTTTCCTACATATATCTGTTTGTAGGGGGTGGGGGGTGCTGTGTAAGTGGGTTTTCATTAATCAAATTTAATGTTTTATTATTATATTTGTTTTATTGTACCATCTGTTTTATTTATTTAGACAGTTTTGTATACCACCTTATCCTTCAATCAAAGTGGTCACAACACAATTGGGGAATACATTTAACATGAGGGGATATGAGACACATACACTAATACTTACAGGGAACATGGGCAATGGAGGGTTAAGTGGCTTGCCCAAGACCACAAGGAGCACCTGTGGGACTAGAAACCCCAGTCCTTCCAGCCCAAGGTTGCTGTCCTCTAGTGGGATTTGAACCTTCCAGCCTTGCCCCAACCACTAGGCCACTCCTCCACTTACTGAATTTTACTGAATTGCATGTGTGTTTGGAAGTCACCTAGGATTTTAGATGGGTGGCACATATATTTTAAATAAAGTATACTAAATTTATGCAAGTGATGCTACAATGAAGCTCTGTACATGGCCCTGCATCACCTTCATGCCGTCCCTGGGGCACTGGGAGGTGGAGGAAAGCAGAAACCTCAGAATGGGGCCAGAATGATCAGAGAATAAGATGGTCAGACAACAAAGGTAGAAGAGAAAGCATTGTTACTCACCTAGAACAAGTGATCTCCGAGAATAGCAGGAATCAGTCTTCACGTATGGATACAATTGGTATTGACAGCGCCTGCATGGGAATGCTCCCTAAGATCCAATAGGAAAGTTTCTGGGATCACTCCACTGTGCCTTCGTATCTGCCTTCCTGCCTTCCCACATCCTCTCCTCAGTTGAGTTTGTAGCTAAGAGATAGAGGAAAACTTATACCCTACATTTCCTAGGGGAGAAGGGTGGGTTATGAAGACTGATTCCTGCTGTTCCCGGAGATCACCCGTTCCAGGTGTGTAACAACACTATCTCCAGGAACAAGCAAGAATGCAGTCTTCACATATGGGACTCACTAGCTCCCAGGAACCAGACTAAACAGACAACCACGAGGCTAGAGAGTAGAGTCAGAGAGTAGAGTATAGATCCTGAGTGGTCTCCTTGGATTTGAGCATAGCTTGCAAGAGCATGATTAGAGGAGTCTTGTGGCAGAACAGTCAGGACCATATGACCAAAGACAGCATCCTGACGGGAGTCCCTCTCTAGGCAGTAGAAAGCAGCAAAGGTGTGAATGGAGGACAGATCTCTTTGATAGAGACAGAACGCAGGTTGGCAAAGACTCTGCTGTTCCTATAATATTATGGGTCAAATACAGAAGAATAAACACCCTCCTAAGCAACATCTAAAAACCATCTTCAAGATCCTACACCAACTATCCCCACCAATACTCCAAACACTTGCCTGCAAATACCCTGAAACCAGAATAAAAAGGAGAGAATAAAAATGTACTAATAATAACTAAAAACAGAATCAAGGCAAAACAGTCAACCTGTCACCGAGCCTTCTCAATCTACGCACCATCCTTCTGGAATGCACTCCCAGAAAAGATAAGAACCACCAATGACTTATGGGACTTTCGTAAAGAACTAAAGACACACCTCTTTTCAGAGTATTATTTATTCACATTCTCTTATATACTGTGCTATTCTGCACCAGTGCAGTTTATGTTGAACAAACTGAAATTACATTGAACAGAGCATTATAACTTGGAGATAAGTATTTTTTTACAGGGAATATGGGCTATGGAGGGTTAAGTGGCTTGTCCAAGACCACAAGGAGCACCTGTGGGACTAGAAACCCCAGTCTTTCTGACCCAAGGTTGCTGTTCTCTAGTGGGATTTGAACCCCTGACCTTCTGGCCTGAAGTACTTTGCCCCAACCATTAGGCCACTCCTGCACTCCAACTATGGACCAGAAACACAAGCAATACATGAAACATAACCACTACAATAAATTGGACCCCATTAACAAAGCTAACAGTTACAACCCAACTCAAACCCTACCACCTATTAACATCCTCAGCCTGTAGCAATCAATCATGTAAATAAGATGTTAAACCCCTTCTCTCCAAGTTTAATGTCCTGTTCTATGTAATGTACCCAGTTATTGTTTAAAGTTGCCTCTCCAAGTTTAATAACCTGTTCTATGTAATGTTCAATGTTACTGTTCCATGTAAACCGCTTTGAATACAAGAAATGTGGTATAGAAAAATTGTTAAATAAATAAATAAATTAGTGCACTGTAAATAGTTAAGCCTTAAACCGTTTGATGTTGAATAACTGTTATACTATACTTACTTTGTAATGAGCACCTTATTGTTCAAGTGTCAATTTTACTGCACTGAGTTATCTGGGAACGATCTTGACTGGTAGAAAGACAGCATAAAAATGATGTGAAATAAATAAAATAGATAAATGTTGCCATGGCCCGCATATTGTGTGCAGTGATATGACCGTCAATGGAGAGGCCTGCCTGAGAATAGGCAAAAGAAATGCAGTCCATAATCCAACTGGATAGGATGCATTTAGATACTGGGCATCCAAGGTGACTTGGATCAAGGGAGAGAAATAATTGAAAGGATTTCCTGAAAATTTTGGTTCTGTCCAAGTAGAAAGCCAAAGCATGTTTACAATCTAGCGTAGGGCTGCTTCAGCCCTGGAGGCATGAGGTCTAGGAAAGAAGACCGGGAGCATCACAGACTGATTGATAAGAAAAGGAGAGACCACCTTTGTAAGGAAGTGTGGATGAGTCCAGAGAACCATCTTGTCATGGCGGAAGTGAGTGTACGGAGATCAGACACTAAGGCCTGCAGTTCACTGATACAGCAAGCAGAGGTGAGGGCAATGAGAAAGAACTTTCCAAGAAAAGAATTTCAAAGCAGTGATGGCTAAAGGCTCAAAAGGAGGCCTTAGAAGCTGCACTAAGACCACATTCAGGTCCCATGCCATTGGTGGAGGTCTGATAGGCAGATTAGATAACAGCAGACCCCGCATAAAGCATTGCACCAAAGAGTATGATGAAATAGGCAGCCTGTCCACTGGCCTATGGTAGGCCACAATAGCATAAGGTAAACTCGGACTGAGTTAGTCCTAAGTCCTGTGGTGGATAAGTGAAGGAGATACTGTAGAAGCAAATCCACTGGACAGGCAGAAGGATCAATATGTTTTGGCGTACACCAGAGGGTGAACCGCCGCCACTTGAAGGCATAAGAATATCTCATAGATGGCTTGTGTGATGCCAGCAAAATGTCTTTGACCTGCTGAAGAAACATAGAAAGATAGAAATATGACGACAGAAAAAGACCACATGGTCTATCTAGTCTGTCCTTCCATATCAACAAATACAACAGTCCCCTTTTGTCCTTTAGAGATCCTCTGTGTTTGTCCCATGCTTTTTTGAATTCAGATACTGTCCCCATCTCTACCACCTCCACTGGGAGACTATTCCATGGATCCACCACTCTTTCCGTAAAGAAATATTTCCGCATATCACTCCTGAATCTATCTCCCTTCACCCTCATCCCATGTCCCCTCGTAGCAGAACTTGCTTTCAATCGAAAGAGGCTCTCCCCCTGTACATTTATGCCACAGAGGTATTTAAACATCTCAATCATTTCACCTCTATCCCGCCTTTCCTCTAAGGTGTGCATATTAAGATCCTTAAGTCTGTCCTCATATGCTTTATAATGAAGACCACTAACCATTTTAGTAGCCACCCTTTGTACTGACTCCATCCTGTTTATATCCTTTTGAAGGTGCGGTCTCCAGAATTGCACACTATACTCCAAATGAGGTCACACCAAAGACTTATACAGAGGCACTATCACCTCCTTTTTTTCTGCTAGCCATTCCTCTCCGTATGCACCCAAGCATCCTTCTAGCTTTTGCCGTCGCCTTTTCTACCTGTTTAGCTACTTTAAGATCATCAGACACAACCACGCCTAGGTCCCGCTCTTCTTTAGTGGACAAAAGTACTTCACCCCCTATACTATATTGCTCCCTTGGATTGCTGCAGCCCAAATGCATGACCATACATTTTTTAACATTAAATCCCAGCTGCCAAATTCTAGACCATTCTTCAAGCTTAGCTAGATCCCTCCTCATGTTATCTACGGAATACTGATGATCCTCATTGACATTTCATCAGTGTTCGACACAGTAGATCACAGAACTCTACTGGAAAGACTACAGAACATCGGGCTACACGGGTCCACCCTGAAGTGGTTCCACTCATACCTAATGGACAGACAGACACAGGTCAAGGTCGGCCCCAATACATCCCGACCCATAAAGGTCATGCAAGGCATACCCCAAGGATCCGCCCTATTGGCGCTATTATTTAACCTCTATGTTCAGCCAATATACGACATCATGAAAGAACACCAAATACAATACACAATTTATGCCGATTACATCATGATATACACACCAATCACACTTGACAACCCAGACTATACCAAAATAACAGACTGTCTCATGCACATGACCAGCTGGCTTCAAGACAACAACCTGATCATAAACTACAGCAAGACTGAGGCACTAATCATCACCCGAAACACCGACTTCATCCCTCCACTCAACATCAAGATAAACAACACAACTATACCAATAAAACAGGAAGTAAAATACCTCGGAGTGACTCTAGACAAGGAACTGAATCTACAATCGCACATAAGCAGAACCACCAAAAACGCATACCACATGATGAGACTAATCTGACACCTCAAACCCCTCCTCTCCACAGAGCACTTCCGCACAGTCTGTCAGGCACTAATAACTCCAATGCTAGACTTCTGCAACCCAGTCTATCTCGGTCTCACAAAGCAGACACTCAGGCCACTGCAATTGGCGCAAAACACAGCAGCGCGCATTATATCTGGCACAGCAAGACAAGAACACATCACACCCATTCTAAAAGATCTCCACTGGCTACCAATCAGCTCATGCATCAAATATAAGACAGTCACAAACATATTCAAAATCAAACAACAGACATCAGCTCTCAGCTTATAACCACTCATACAATCTGACAGAAGCACATGACCAAGGAGGAGGGGCACTTCCAACCGTGTTAACACACCAAAAGACTTCACCAAAGTCTGCAAGGACACTGCAGAACGAGCCCTTTCACTGGCTGCACCAGCAATTTGGAACGCCCTCCCAGATGACCTACGATTAACAACAGACATCAAGGACTTTCGGAAGCAGCTCAAGACGACCCTCTTTATCGAACACTACAGGGGCGCCACATAAACTGCTCGCCAGTCAGGACCACAGACCAACCCCCCTCCCATTCCCCCATGTAACATAGTAACTTAGTAACATAGTAAATGACGGCAGATAAAGACCAGTATGGTCCATCTAGTCTGCCCAGCAATATGACAGGAGTAGGTGCACCCCTTCCCATGTCTTTTAGGGAATAGGTGCACCCCTACCCATGTCTTTACTTAGTGGTGCACCCACCAGGAGCAGCCCCTCCATGTATATAGTATTGTATAATAGCGCATGCTGTAAATAGCTCGACAAGAATCTACGTCACCCTACTACACACGCACTCACTGTTTCACTGCATGCACACACAAAAACCATTGCTTGTCAATTGTTTGCTGTGTAGACCGCCTTGATTGAAGGAGAAGGCGGTATAGAAATCCTTTTTAAATAAATAAATAAAAATCTACACCTTCCTGGGTGTCTACTCTATTGCAGATTTTTGGTATTATCCGCAAAGAGGCAAACCTTACCCGACAGCCCTTCCGCTATATCACTAACAAAGATGTTAAAAAGAAGGTTGAGGTTATCCAAATCTATGCTTTCAGCAGCCAAGCTGTGAGCCGGAGGACCTATAGATTGGGATGGAGGAGCATCCCACTCTCCTGAGAGAGGAGGGGTGGAGTCTGTGCTAGATGAAGCAGCATAGGAAACCATGGCTGCCGGGGCCAATAAGGGCAAATATACAGATACCCAACCAGGTCCGAAAGTTCACACAACCCAAAAGGAGAACCTAGTATGAAAGACCACCCAAAGAAGTTCACATTAATTTTTGTCGGATAAGCCGTCCCAGTGCCGAGGACTACACCTCGCACCACCGCAGCCCATCCATTTTATTTTAAGTAAAAGCCCTAAAAATTGTGGGACATCAGGAAAAACGTGAACGGATTAGCACTTAACTTAAAGATCGTAGAGTATCTTCCACCAAGCAAAATTGACAACATGTCATGTTTCGGGGATCGAATGTCACCCCTGCTTCAGGTCAAGCCATTGTGGAATGGAATATCATGCTTCAAAAATGATATTCCATTCCACAATGGCTTGACTTGAAGCAGGGGTGACATTCGATCCCAGAAACGTGACACGTTGTCAATTTTGCTTGGTGGAAGATACTCTACGATCTTTAAGTTAAGTGCTAATCCGTTCACGTTTTTCCTGATGTCCCACAATTTTTAGGGCTTTTACTTAAAATAAAATGGATGGGCTGCGGTGGTGCGAGGTGTAGTCCTCGGCACTGGGACGGCTTATCCGACAAAAATTAATGTGATCTTCTTTGGGTGGTCTTTCATACTAGGTTCTCCTTTTGGGTTGTGGGGCCAATAAGGGGCCATTAGAATCATGGAGTCCCTGTCAGCCTGAACAGGGTCTTGGATAATAAAGGAGTGGGTGTGAATGCATAAAGCAGGTCCCTGCCCCAATGAAGAAGGAAGGCAACCGGTGCCTGACCGTGTAGAGAGGGAAGCCTCGAGCAAAACAGCGGCAGTTGTGCATTCTCCTGTGGGGCAAACAGATCTATTCTGGGGGTCTTCCACAGATGGAAGATCCAGGAAGCCATTTCCTGATTCAGAGTCCATTCAGGTGGATGAAGCATACAGCTGAGCCAAGAGGTTCAGTTTGCCGGGGAGATACATCGCCCTGAGATGGATGCGGTGTGCAATGGAGAAGAACGAGAAGTGAAGAGCTTCTTGGCAGAGGGGATAAAAACCTGTTCTGCCCTGCTTGTTTACAAAGAACATTGCTACTTGATTATCAGTCTGGACTGTTTGCCCGAAAGTTGGGGTTGAAAAACCCGAAGGACATTTGTGAGAGCATGAAGCTCAAGAAGACGGATCTGCATCTGAGATTCTTGTTGTGTCCACTGTCCTTGAGTAGTGAGACTGTCCAGATGTGCTCCCCACCTGAATTTGGATGCATCCATTATTAGGGAGAATTGAGGTGGAGGCATCTGAAAAGGTGACCCTCCGAGTAGGTTTTGAGGGGTGCTCCACCACTGAAGGGAGGTGACCAGAGGGGGAGTGATGCAAACCTTGTTGGAGAGACGCCCAATTGCCTGAGTCCATTGAGATGAAAGTGTCCATTGAGCCTGTCACATGTTTAGCCAGCATATGGAACAACATGGACCGAAAAGGCCATGTGACCCAGAAGGCACAGCATCTGTCGAGCAGTGATGACCATGCTGCGTCTTACAGTGTTGGCCAGTTGGACAAGATGGACAGAGAGATCCTGTGGGAGGAAAGGTCAGGCCTGACAAGTGTCCAGAAGCGCTCCAATGAATTTGAGCTGCTGGGATGGCACCAGGTGAAATTTTGGAAAGTTTAAGACAAATCCTAGATTTTGAAGCACTGTGATGGTGCGATGAAGAGATAGCCTTATCTCTTCTCGGGATTCTCCCCTTATTAACCAGTCATCTAAGCAGGGGAAGACAAAGATCCCCAAAGTATGAAGGTAGCCTACTACTACCGCCATACACTTCGTGAACACGCTGGGTGCAGATGCCAGGCCAATGGGAAGCACACAATACTGGTAGTGATTCTGCTGAACCCTGAACTGCAGATAATATCTGTGTACAGGGTGGATCAGCAAATGAGTGGATGCCCAATTGAGGTCTAGAGAACATAGATAATTGTTTCTCTGGAGGTATGAAAAGTGAAACCCCTGCCCTCTGGAGTGGGAGGAACTCTTTTGACAGCATCCTGAGCTAACTGGGTGGCCACCTCGGCTGACAGGAGATTGGCCTGCAAGGGGTTTGCTGGATAATCCCTAGTGGAGGGGGTGGGGGTGGGGGTAATCTTTGAAAGTGAAGCAGATAGCTCCTTTGGACGATACTGAGAGTCCATAGTTATGATGTGATAAGATGTCACCTGTGGGCGTAAGAACAAAGTCTGCCTGCTATGTGAAGGGGTTGGGAGCACTGTTCCCTCTAAGCTGTGCGCGTGTGCGCGTGCACACACCTTGCCAAGCGAGCGCACATGCTTTACAACAGAGCGCACAAAAATTACGGTTCTGATTCTGATAGAAAACAACACAGATGTCTTAAAATTTAAAACTTGTGATTGTAATTACTAGAAATTTTCCGCTTCATTTAGTAATCGTCTATTTTCATTTAAATTTGATTAAAATCAATGTGGTGTACATACTGTATTCTAACGTGTAGTGAAATTTTAAAGTATATAACTCCGAGTGTCGTTATGTGGCACACAAAAATTTAACCTTCCTTCAAAAGCTGCACAGCTGCTATTTTATGCGCACACGGCCTACAGAAAATTAGAGGGAACATTGGTTGGGAGTCCTGCAGAGGCAGAGTGACTATGCTCTCTAGAAAGGAGTCAAAAACCAGGTGCTGACTGTGTTGGAGCAGCTGGTTGTATCTTAGTTATCCTAGGCCAGCGATGGCGAACCTATGGCACACGTGCCAGCTGTGGCACGCGAAGGCCTTGCAGCTGGCATGCGGGAAGGTTCGCAATCAAGATATGCGGCATTAAAAAAAAAAAAAAAAAAGCTGTCGCTGCCGGGGCCGGGGCCGCCGCGGCAGAATCGAGTGTGCCGCGGGGCCCCCCCGCCCAACAGAGCCTGCCCTCCGTCCCCGGTATCACCTCTCTCAGCTGCCTCCAGTCACACGCGCCGGCTTTCAGAGCGCGAGGGGAGTTTCTCCCTCGCTGCTCTGTTAAGCCCGCGGGGGCTGATGGGAAGTTCCCATCAGCCCCCGCGGGCTGAACAGAGCAGCGAGGGAGAAACTCTTCCCTCGCGCTCTGAAAGCCGGCGCGTGGGACTGGGGGCCGGGGGGAGAGGAGATCCCGGGGACGGCGGGCAGGCTCTCTGCTGGGCGGGGGGGGGGGGGGGCCCTGCGGCACACTCGATTCTGCTGCGGCGGCCCCGGCCCCGGCAGCGACAGCTTTCTTTGTAAAAAAATTTCGGGGGGGGGGGGTTAGGACTGGTGATGGGCTGGGGGGGGTAGGAGTGGTAATGGCTGTGGGCTGGTGGGGGGTTAGGACTGGTGATGGGCTGGGGGGGCTAGGACAGGACATGGGCTGATGGGGGGGTTAGGAGTGGTGATGGGCTGGGGGGGGTTAGGAGTGGTAATGGCTGTGGGCTGTGGGGGGGTTAGGACTGGTGATGGGCTGGGGGGGTTAGGAGTGGTAATGGCTGTGGGCTGTTGGGGCTAGGACTGGTACTGGGCTATGGGGGGCTAGGACAGGAAATGGGCTGATGGGGGGGTTAGGAGTGGTGATGGGCTGGGGGAGGTTAGGAGTGGTGATGGGCTATGGGGGGGCTATGGGCTATGGGGGAGCTAAGTCTATATGGGCTGATGGGATTAGGACTGGAAGTGGGTTGATGGGGGCGTAGGACTGGTAATGGGCTATGGGGGGCTAGGATAGGAAATGGGCTGATGGGGAGGGGTTAGGACTTGAGGTGGGCTGTTGGGTGGGGTTAGGACTGGTAATGGGCTATGGGTGGCTAGGACAGGAAATGGGCTGATGGGGAGGGGTTAGGACTTGAGGTGGGCTGTTGGGTGGGGTTAGGACTGGAAATGGGCTGATGGGGGGTTAACACTGGAGGTGGTCTGATGGGGTTAGGACTGGTAATGGGCTATGGGGGGGGGTTTAGGACTGATAATGGGCTATGGGGGGGCTGGGACAAGAAATGGGCTGATGGGGAGGGGTTAGGACTTGAGGTGGGCTGATGGGGTTAGGACTGGTAATGGGCTGTGGGCTGATGGGGGGGGTTAGGACTGGCAATGGGCTATGGGGGGGTTAAGATTGGTAATGGGCTGTTGGCTGATGGGGGCTGTCTGGTAATGGGCTATGGGGGGTTAGGACTGATAATGGACTAGGGGGGGGGATAGGTCAGTAAATGGGCTGATGGGGAGGGGTTAGGACTTGAGGTGGGCTGATGGGGTTAGGATTGGTCATGGACTGTGGGCTGATGGGGGGGTTAGGACTGGCAATGGGCTATGGGGGGCTGACTGGAAATGGGTTGATGGGGGTTAGGACTGGAAGTGGTCTTATGGGGGGTTAGGACGGGAAGTGGGCTGATGGGGGTTAGGACTGGTAATGGGTTATAGGGGGGGCTTAAACTGAAAATGGGGTGATGGGGGGTTAGGACAGGAAGTGGGTTGATGAGGGGGGGCTAGGACTGGTATTGGGTTGGGGGGTTGCTAGGACTGGAAATGGGTTGGGGGGCTGCTAGGACTGGAAATGGGCTGATGCAGGGACTAGAAGGGAATGGATGCTGGGTGAGGCTGGAACTAGAAGGGAGCTGGTGTTGGGGGAGGATTAGAATGGGATGGGGCTGGGAGAGTAAAATGGAGAGGGGAAAAATATTTTGTGTGGGAGGGATAAAAAATCTACAATTGGCCGGGTATTGGGAGAATAAGTGGGGATTGAGGATGGAGGGGTAAATTTTGAGTAGATGAAATAGGAATGAGGAAAGAGCAAAAGGAGAAAGATTAGTATGTTAAAGCAGATGTAGAGAGAGAATGGAAAAAAAAAAACAAGACAGAAGAAAGGACAAATGGACAGCAGATGGAGAGTTAGCAGAAGACACGAAGAAACCAGAAGAAAGTGGCTGGAACAATTGCAACTGAAAAAAAATGCACAAAAGGTAGAAAAATATCTCTTTATTTTGAATTTATTAACTGGAATATGTCAGCTCTGGGAAATGTGTATCATTAATTTTTACGCTTTGTTTAGTACAAGAGGAAATTAATTTATAGTTTTATTTCTACAGTGTTGTTGTATATTCCAAGTTTGGCTTTTGGGGTTCCCAGTTTAATTATTGTCTTCCTGTTTCTAAATTGTGATTCCTTGTTTGGTGATGGTCTGTTCTGCATGTGTAACTGAGCTGAGGTATTCTGTTTATATAATTCCTATTTGACATTGCCACTTGTTCTTTCCCCAGTAGGTCGTGTATTGTTGTTCTCTGAAATGTATTGGTTTAATATTTGCAGTGTTGCCTTTTGATAGTTAGGGTATGGTGCTTTGTGAGTCCTGGTAGTGCTGTTAGGATACGGCGGGTTTGCTATGGGTTCTAAATGGGCAGCGTTTGTAGTAGTTCCTAATGTGCCTGGCGGTTGGTACTGGATTATAGTAATGTAGAAACCTTTTAGTCTTTCTTTATCCATACACCCATTAAGAGGCATGTTTACTAAAAGTTAGTGTATGGTAACATTATGCAAATATTTATGCAAATGAGGCACCTTATGCAAATGAGGCTTTAATTGACGTGCTGGCACTTTGAGGAAATTCTTTGGTTTTGTGCGGCAGTTTGGGCACTCGGGCTCAAAAAGGTTAGCCATCACTGTCCTAGGCTTTTTAGCCTGACAAGGGCCTTGTTGCCTCTGTTTTTGTTGCTGGGATTGATATGCAGCCTGCGGTGGATAAGAAGGATAATATCTCTTCTTTTTAGAAAAGAAAGACTTCATGACATTGGCCTGCTTTCTTGAGGGGGTCAGAAGTCTTTCTGGAGAGCCTCTTGAGGGTGTGGTCATCAGCATAAAGCTCACCAGCCTTCTCTCTCCAGCCCTTTCCAAAGAGGTTTTCTCCAGAACAAGGAATATTGGCTAATTTATCTTGCTCGAGGTCCGATGTCTCGAGCCAGGCCATCCTGCGAGCATCAGTGTAGATTGCTGAGGCTCTTCTGGAAGACTCAAAGGCATCAAAACATGCTCTTGTAAGGAACTTGGATGTATTCTGATTTTGTTTAACTAAAGCCAAGAATGTCTCTTGTTTGTCATCAGGAAGGAGAGGAGCAAAATATTTTTAATCTCTGGACATTTCTTTTAGATACATGCCCATGTAGAGCATGTATGAATTGATTCTAGACATGAGAATGCATGCCTGAAAACAGCAGTGCCCAAAGGCATCGAGACCCCTAGCATCCTTGCCTGGAGGAATGGAGGAATGGGTCTTCAATCTCTTGATGTGTTGCATGGCTTATTCCACTACTATGGAGTGCTGTGGTAATTGAGGCTTTTGAAACCCAGGAGATGGCGGAACTTGGTACATAGTATTGAGCCACTTGCTGATAGGTAGAACCGTTAACAGGGCCTCCCACATATGTAGCATTAAATCTTGCAGGATTTGATGCACCGGTAATGTGGCCGCCTCCTTGGGCGCTGAGGGGTACTGGAGGCTTTCCAATTCCTCTGCCCTCTGCCATCTCTGATATCACAGTGATCTGGAGAACTATGCCATCTCCCTAATGAAGTCCTGAAAGGACATGTCCTCTGGTGGGGATCGATGCCGTTCATGAGGAGGGAAATGGTCGGAAGGGATATCCCGGGTTTCTCTGGAATCTTCCTATCTGTCCTCGGAATCCGAAGAGGAAGAATCTGATTCCGAAAGAAAGTCAAAGTATCGACGATCTTATGCCGATGTCAAGGCTTGATGCCGATGCTCATGGTGAGCTGTATCAGTACCAAGAACTGAACCGACAATGCTGGTCGGTTCCAATTGTGGCATTGGAGGGAGAGGATCTCCCTAAATAGACTCGAGAGATGGCATGGGACCATAGTAACATAGTATATGTTGGCAGATAAAGACCAGCATGGTCCATTTAATCTGCCCAGCAAGGCGGCAAAAGTAGGTGCATCTGCCACTCCATGCAGGTTGCTCCTCCCCATGCCTTTGTTTAGGGGTGTACCCATCACTTTGTGTAGGTCACCCCTATTTGTTGAGATATAAGAGATAATTATGTTAATTTTGATTTTACCCTGTTGCTATAAAGGGATCCACTGTGTCTGTCCCATGTTATTTTGAATTCTGTCACTGTATTTGCTCCCACCATAAGAACATAAGAACATAAGATATGCCATACTGGGTCAGACCAAGGTCCATCAATCCCAGTATTCTGTTTCCAACAGTGGCCAATCTAGGTCATATCTACCTAGCAGTTTCCCCAAGAGACACAGGTTCCACAATGCTTGTACTGTACTCCAATGGTTCAGATCCTATTTAACCAACAGACAGCAACGGATCCGCACCTTCTCCACAACCTCGCCCCCCTACCAACAACTTCAAGGACTACCCCAAGGATCCACCCTATCAGCCATGTTGTTCAATATATATCTCCGTCCGCTATGCTCAATCATACGCACCCACAACATCAACTTCCACATATACACAGACGACATAATGCTCTACGCACCAATTACAACCACCAACCCAAAAAACGACCAGCTATCAGCCTGCTTCACCGACGTGGTCAACTGGCTACAGGAGAACAATCTATCCATCAACATAAAGAAAACCGAAGCCCTTATAGTGACAAAAGAACCCGACTTCAAACCACCTACCCACCTCAACATGGGAACCACGCAAATCCAAATCCAGCCCCAAATAAGATATCTAGGCGTCATCATTGACCAAGCTCTCACCTTTAAACAACAAATCAACAAAACCGCTGGGACGATATTCTACAAAGCTAAAACTGTTCAACGCCTCCGACCCCTCCTAGAACCTCATGACTTCAGGACAGTAATGCAAGCTGTGACACTCCCTCATCTGGATTTCTGCAACATAATCTACCATGGACTTCCTGCCTCACACACCAACCCCCTCCGAACTGCCTTAAATACTACAGCAAGGATTATTCAGAATGCAAAAAAACGGGATCACATCACCCCAATCCTAAGAGACCTCCACTTCCTTCCAATACAAGCAAGAATCAAATACAAAGCTATCCTACTCATCCACAAGACTATCCACCAAACACGGAACACCTCACTCCACCCCCTACTGCCTCGCCCATCCCACAACAGATCAACCAGACATTCCTCCAATAACTCCATCGCCGTCCCCCACAAAAGAACCAAATCCACACAACGGACCTGCAACAGAGCCTTCGAACTTTATGCTCCATCCCTCTGGAACTCTCTACCGAACCACATCAGGAACAACGCTGACATCACATCATTTAAAAAACAGCTGAAGACAATCCTATTCCGTGAACATCTCTGAACAGAAATACCACCCTATCCGCATGATCTAATACTTAGATTCAGCAGAAGTATACATGTCTATGTCTACCCAAATCATTAATTGTTGCCCCTTGGTGATGGTCCCACCCTGAAAAATTGCCCCCCCCTTATGTTATATGTTACACCGCTTTGACCCGGTGAAAAGCGGTATATAAATGCAGTTAAATAAATAAATAAATAAAATACTGGGTCAAGCATTGATATCCTGGGTCCCTTCTTAATAATGGTTTATGGACCTTTCCTCCAGGAATTTGTCCAAACCTTTTTTAAACCCAGTTACACTAACAGCCTTTACTACATCCTCCGGTAACAAATTCCAAAGTTTGATTACACGTTGAGTGAAAAAATATTTTCTTTTATTAGTCTTAAATAGTTTACCCTGTAGCTTCATTGCATGTCCCCTAGTCTTTCTATATTCTGATAAGGTAAACAATCGATCTACGTTTACCTGTTCCACTCCGTTCATTAATTTATAGACTTCTATCATATCTCCCCTCAGCCGTCTCTTTTCCAGGTTAAAGAGCTCTAATCTTTTTAGCCTTTCTTCATAGGAGTATCCTTCCATCCCCTTTACCATTTTGGTGGCTCTTCTCTGAATCTTTTCTAAAATCGCTATATCCTTTTTAAGATACGGCGACCAGAATTGCACACAATATTCAAGGTGCGGTCTCACCATGGAATGATATAGAGGCATTATAATATCTTTTGTTTTATTTTCCATTCCTTTCCTTATCATACCTAGCATTCTATTTGCTCTCTTGGCCGCCGCTGCACACTGGGCCGAGGGTATAACATGGTATCCACAATGACGCCTAAATCTTTTTCCTGGGTGGTGGTTCCTAATGTGGAACCTTGCATTGTGTAACCATAGTTTGGGTTGTTCTTCCCTAGGTGCATAACCTTGCACTTGTCCACATTAAATTTCATCTGCCATTTTGATGCCCAGTCTTCCAATTTATCAAGATCCTCCTGCAATTTTCCACAATCCTCTTGGGTTTTAACAACTTTAAATAGTTTTGTGTCATCTGCAAATTTGATAACCTCACTCGTTATTCCACTTTCCAGGTCATTTATGAATATGTCAAAAAACAGCAGACGCAGCACAGATCCCTGGGGTACACCACTATTCACCTTTCTCCATTGGGAAAATTGGCCATTTATCCCTACCCACTGCTTTCTATCTTTTAACCAGTTCCTGATCCACAATAGTACACTGCCTCCTATCCCATGACTCTTTAGTTTTGCCAAAAGTCTCTGATGAGGGACCTTGTCAAAGGCTTTCTGAAAGTCCAGATACACAATATCAACTGACTCACCTTTGTCCACCTGTTTATTTACACCTTCAAAAAAACATAACAGGTTAGTAAGACAAGATCTTCCTTGTCTAAAGCCATGTTGGCTGTCTCCCATTAGGCCATGACTATCTACATGCTGAGTAATTTTATTCTTTATGATGGTTTCTACCATTTTTCCCGGTACAGACGTCAGGCTCACCGGTCTGTAGTTTCCCGGATCACCCCTGGGACCCTTTTTAAAAATTGGTGTTACATTGGCGATCCTCCAATCTTCAGGTATTAGAGATGATTTTAATGATAGTTCACAGATAAATAATAGCAGGTCTGCAATCTCATATTTCAGTTCTTTCAACACCCTTGGATGTATACCATCCGGCCCAGGTGATTTGCTACTCTTCAGTTTATCTAATAGTTGTAATACATCTTCCCGATGTATCGATATTTCCTTTAATTCTTCCACACCTTTAAATACCACTTCAGCCATGGGTAACATCCCTACATCTTCCTCAGTAAAGACCGAAGCAAAGAATTCATTCAGTCTCTCCGCTATCGCCTTGTCGCCTCTTAGTGCTCCTTTAACCCCTCTATCATCTAATGGACCAACTGACTCTCTCACAGGTTTTTTGCTACGAATGTACTTGAAAAAGTCTTTATTTCACATTTTTGCTTCCGCAGCAAGCTTCTCAAATTCTCCCTTTGCCTGCCTTATCAATGCCTTGCATTTGACTTGCCAGTGCTTGTGCTGTTTCCAGGTTTCGTCGTTTGGCTCTTTTTTCCATTTCCTGAAAGATGCTTTTTTGGCAACAACAGCCTCTCTGACCTCACCTTTAAACCATGCTGGCAGTTTTTTGGACTTCCTTCCACTTTTCTTAAAGCGTGGAATACAGCTGGTCTGGGCTTCCAAGATAGTATTTTTCAACAACACCCAAGCTTGATGTACGTCTTTAACTTTTGCAACTGCTCCTTTTATTTTTTTCTTAACTATTTTCCTCATTTTATCATAGTCTCCCTTTCGAAAGTTAAAAGGTAGTACTGTGGATTTCCTTACTATCCCTCCTCCACTAATTAAATCAAAGGCGATCATGCTATGATCACTATTGCCCAGTGGCCCCAACAACCTTATCTCTTGCACTAGATCTGGTGTTCCACTAAGGACTAGGTCTAATATGGCCTCCCCTCTGGTCGGTTCATGAACCAGCTGCTCCAAGAAGCAGTCATTTATTTCATCTAGGAACTTTATCTCCCTAGCATGTCCTGACGTGACACTGACCCAGTCGATACCGGGGTAATTGAAATCACCCATTATTATTACTGCGCTGTAACATTTGTTAGCTTCCTTGATTTCTTTGAGCATTTCATCATCCATTTGGTCATTCTGGCCAGGCGCTCGATAGTACACCCCCACTGCCATTGCCTTCCCCCTTTTACATGGAATTTCAATCCATAGAGATTCTATAGCAAATTTTGCTTCCTGCAAAACTTTAATCCTTTCTGACTCAATGCCCTCTCTAACATAGAGAGCAACCCCTCCACCAATTTGATCAGCTCTATAATTACGATATAGTTTGTACCCAGGTATCACAGTGTCCCACTGGTTGTCCTCCTTCCACCATGTCTCTGATATTCCAATCATATCTAACCTTTCATTTAGTGCTATATATTCTAACTCTCCCATCTTATTTTTTAGACTTCTAGCATTTGCATACAAGCATTTTAGAGAATGTATTTTATTCATATTAATTTGGCTATTGTTAGACATGGGTAATTTGGCTTTAAGCTGTGTCTGCTCCATACTAGAGGGCATTTGGGCTACTTTTCTCTTTTGTGGAACCTCTCTGCTTTTGGTAGTATCCTTCAAGGATACATTCTTCCGAACCATCCACTCGTGGGCCACTGTCGGCTTTACCCTAATATCTAGTTTAAAAGCTGCTCTATCTCCTTTTTAAAGGTTAATGCCAGCAGCCTGGTTCCATCCCGGTTAAGGTGAAGCCCATCCCTTCGGAAGAGCCCCTCCTTTCCCCAGAATGTTCCCCAGTTCCTAACAAATCCAAAAGGAGGGAGGAGTAGCCTAGTGGTTGGGGCAAGGTACTTCAGGCCAGAAGGTCGGAGGTTCAAATCCCACTAGAGGACAGCAACCTTGGGCTGGAAGGACTGGGGTTTCTAGTCCAATAGATGCTCCTTGTGGTCTTGGGCAAGCCACTTAACCCTCCATTGCCCATGTTCCCTGTAAGTATTAGTGTATGTGTCTCATATCCCGCGTGTTAAATGTATCCCCCAATTGTGTTGTGACCGCTTTGATTGAAGGATAAGGCGGTATACAAAACTGTCTAAATAAATAAATAAAAACCCGCATCTCTGCACCATTGTCTCATGCACGCATTGAGACTCCAGAGCTCTGCCTGCCTTTTGGGTCCTGCGCGTGGAACAGGAAGCATTTCGGAGAATGCTACCCTGAAAGTTCTGGATTTCAACTTCCTATCTAAAAGCCTAAATTTTACCTCCAGAACCTCCCTACCACATTTTCCTATGTCATTGGTACCGACATGTACCAAGACAGCAGACTCCTCCCCAGCACTATCTAAGACCTTATCTAGGTGGTGCGTGAGGTCCGCTACCTTCGTACCAGGCAGGCATGTTACCAGGCGATCCTCACGTCCACCAGCCACCCAGCTAGTTACATGCCTAATGATCGAATCACCAACTATAACGGCTGTCCTAACCCTTCCCTCATGGGCAGATGGCCCTGGAGAAACTTCCTCGGTGCGAGAGGGTTTTACATCACCTGGAGGACAGGTCCTAGTTACAGGATCACTTCCTGCCACACCAGGGTGATGCTCTCCTGTCACGTGACCTCTCTCCTCCATGGCAACAGGGATGCTGCCAGACTGGAGGTGGGACTTCAGGATTATATCCCTGTAGGTCTCGTCTATGTACCTCTCTGTCTTTCTTATATTTTCCAAGTCTGTTACTCTAGCCTCTAGAGAACGGACTTGTTCCCTGAGAGCAATGAGCTGCTTGCACCTAGTGCACACGTAAGACCTCTCACCTACTGGGAGAAAATCATACATGTGACACTCAATGCAAAAGACTGGAAAGCCCCCATCCCGCTGCTCCTCTGTCTGCATCTTAGTTTTAAGTTTGTGTTTAACCAGAAAGCTCTCTTCTGTGTGTTAAATTTAAGCTAAAAGTACTTTGCTGATGCTAGGCCCTGAGTGACTATTAAATGTAAACCACAAGCTCTCTGCTGGGTTCCAAATTTAACCAGAAAGCTCTCTTCTGTGTTTTAAATGTAAACTAAAAGTACTTTGCTGTTACTAGGCCCTGAGTGACTATTAAATTTAAATTACAAGCTCTCTGCTGGGTATGAAATGTAACCAGAAAGTTCTCCTCTGTGTTTTAAATTTAAACTTAAACTGCTGCTACTAGGCCCTGACTGATTTAACAAAAAATAGTAGGTTCACAAATTAATTAGCTTTAATACAAAAAATTCCTTTTAGAAAATTACCAGACGTATATACTCACAGTTGCAGATCTCACTCCAGAAGTAACAGTCCCTTTTTCTAGTCCTTCAAGACACTTCCATCGGGAGGGCATTCCAAGCATCTACCACCCTTTCAGGGAAACAATATTTCCTGACATTGCCCTTCAATTTATCCCCTTGCAGTTTCATGACCGTGAATTACTGGCCTCGAAGAGAGAATTTCCGCCTGCTTTGCTGGGGCTGTCGATACCACCTGTACCGAGGCTGCCAGGAGCCCTGCCAAGCTCCTTTCGATAGTGAGGATATGCTTATCGAAGGAGGAGACCGATTCTTGGGTGGAATTGTGTATGGGGCTTCGAACCACCATTCCCAAGCATGGTACCAGTAGCTCTCCGGAGGTCGAGGCCTCGGGAGCGTCCTGGAACTCCTTTGAGGCTTTGGAGGGTTGGGCCTCCTGCTGGGGCTGTTTGGCAGGCCAGTCAGCATTGGATGCACCCTTTTGTGCATCTCGATGTAGGGATTGACTCAATGCTCGATATCGGACTTCGATGCCGATACCTTAGTCTTAGATTTATGTTTGGACTTTGAAGAGACCCAAGAACCAAGAGAAGGGGCCGATGCCTTCAATGATACTGAAGCAACAGAAATCGAGTCCGAGGCGAACAGAGAATCCATCGGTACCAGTGATACCCATACGTGAAGACTACTTTACTATGTGTTCCTGGAGATTTTTATTTTCAATTTAATATTCAGACTTTGTGCTATTTTTATATTTTATACAATACATGGAAATGCATCTCTTTCTATTTCTCTGGTATTGCATTGTATGCAGAATCTAATTGCTTGGGATTGCAGTTTAATTTTTATCTACATATGTTTATTTTTAGGTTATGGTCACTTATTCTGTACTTGGTGAGGGTCTGTGTTCTGAATGTGTGACCAAGGCCAGGTCTTCTGTTAATATGGGAGTTTGTATGTATGGATCTGAATTGTTCAGCTTTTCAAATAGGTGTTGGATGTTCCAGGGACCTCTGCAGTATTTACAGTGATGCTTTTTTTGGGGGTGGGTTCCTTATGTGAATTTTGGAAGCTGTTGCTGGTATGGTATGGTATGGTATGATAGATTTGCTCCATAGATTATCAGTGACTTTGTAGGGTTTTTGTATTAGTTCACAATATACAGTGTGATAAAAGTCTCTGTACTGAGCGCCCAAACTTGCAGGAAAGTCAGACCTACCCAACTGTTTGTAAATGGCCACAGTTGCAGTTTATCCCACCGTGGTAGTTGCCGACCAAGTGCTGCTCCCCCTGAGCACCTCTGGCATTGCCGATCTCCCATGCACTTCTCTGTGCCATGCAAGAAAGTCAGCATGGATCCCAGGACAAAGCGGCAAACTCTCCTGCCAAAACCGGTGCAGTTCAGCTTTGTGATTATGTGTGACCCAGCTGCTCCAGTTCTAGCAGGGAGGTACACTGTTGCAGGTGTCCCAGGAGAATGTTTGTTGTTGATGATCAGAATCAGATTTTTTTTTTTTTAGATATTGAGTTCTATGGGTAAATGTCCTAGTTCTGATCTGCACCCATTGTTGAGGGAGGGGGTTCGGTGAATGCAAAATGTATGTTAAAAGAAAAAAGCAAAAACCATAACCCTGTTTATAACAACAAAATAAAAAGGAGTTATAATTTGGTTTTATAAACTGTGCTGTGGTTCTCGTTTTATTTAGTTCTTTGGTATGCAAACATCTTGCATTTCCTCCACATAATCTAATCGGCTTTTTGGTTTGGTTTAGTCTCTGACTGGAGTTTTGAGAAAGTCTCCCCCCTCTCCGGTGGGGGGGGGGGGGGGGGAGGTCGCCATCTCATCCCTCGTCTCAGGCAGCAGATTGCCTTGAGCCACCCCTGAGGGTACCTATTTTGTGTCTTTTCTGATGCTTGCTCTTCTTGTGGTCATGCAGTGCCTGTACAGTGCTGATTATGGATCCATATCGGGAGCCCTGCTTCTTTCCTGCTCAGGCTGTGCCTGCCCTAAACATCAGCACTAAAACATCTTAGAGCTAACCTGGAGTCCTGGGTCCTGTCACTGCTGATCAAACTGCTATCCTCTGTTCCTTCCCTCTAAGCTGTAGTGCTGCTACCTGCTAGAACTGGGGCAAGCCCAGCTGGGCCAAAGGGCCATTGAAGAAAAAAAGATAATGGTTGGGTTATCATCATCACAAAGGTAACAGGAGAAAGGACGTCTTAAGTTCAATGCCCTTTTTTGACCAGGTCACTAGTGGAAGGCATAGACAGGGAGTTTTAAGCAGCAAGAGGGGAAAGAGAGAAGGGATAGGGCAGTGAAACATAAAGGTGATTGTGGCTGGGTTTGGGTCTTGGAATGATAAGAAGGGGGAGGGAGAGAGAAGAGAGATTGGGGTGGCATGAGGGGACAAGAGAAGAGGTGGGAGCATGATGGGAAGAGAAAGAGGAGGAGGTTTAAAAGGAGAGGAAAAGAGAGGGGAGGAGTGGGTGGTGGAAAGAGTGATGAAATTTCAAAACTCAAAAAAGAAAGAGAAAGGAGGAGGCAAAGTATGGATGTGGGGTGGGATCAGGCTAGGAAGGGAAGGGGTATAGAAACAGGAGGGGAGGAGAAGGGAGTGGGAGGTGAGAGGGTGGGGGAAAGAGAAGTAGTAAGAGGACAGCAGGAGAAGGGAGAAGAGAATGTAGGGTGAAGGGATGCAGAGATGCCAAAGGTGGCATTCCCAAAGAGTGAGATATACCCCTCCAATGAGTGAGATTGTAGCGAATGAGTGAGTTTTTTTTCTCGCAACGCATTTAGGATATAAATTTGCAAAGATCTGCATGCTGTATTGCTTAGCAAAACCCAGCACCACAAAATGATATTAGCTTTGTCTGGTTTTATTTAATTTGTAATTTTTCAGTCCCATAAGAAAAAGTGATACTAAATATGGAAAAAGAAGCTTGTCAGTTTGTACAAACTGTATAGATTGTCAATTCGACATCTGTCATGGAACATCATACATAAAGGTTAATCCCATAAGGGGACAGAAGCAAACCAAAAAAAGAATCTGGTCAGTTTGTACAAACTGTATAAGTTATCAATATGACATCTGCCATGAAACATAAATTTTAATCCTATAAGGGAATGGAAACAAGCCAAAAAAGAAGCTGGTCAATTCATACAAACTGTATAAGTTGTCAATTTGACATCTGTCATGGAATATCATTATAAAACATTTAGTTACACAATATAAAAGTTTTCACAAGAATATTTAAGAATAAATGTTAAAGCTGTGAAACAACATGAATATGAAATAAAATACCTGTTCGTAAACATCTAAAATTGCTATATTTCCATGTGGCCCTTTTTGCTGCATTTAGAATTTTTTGGGATGGTTCAAACTTGAAACATGGTTCAGACCGGACGTATAGAGGGGATCTACATCCGGAATGGAATAAGCCTGATGGTGTCCATCCTATGCTGTACAGTACTGCTGTCTGTGTCAATCTGTAGTGCTGCTTTATCCCACATATACTTTGGTATGTCTGATCTTAGTATCAACTGCTAATCAGTAAACTCCTCTTGTAGCTGCTCTATTGCAGATGGAGAGACAGCAAATATATGCTTGTATCGTATCAGAAAGTGCTCAACCTGTTCAAAAGTGCAACATTCCCTATTGTTCAAGTTCACAAATGCTGCCATGTTTAACGATTCATCCTCCAAAGGTAGTTTCTCACATGCACACTTGGCTACACTAGTATAAAATGCTCTAACTGCACCAAAGAATATCCATTTATTAAGAGGGCCAATATCCCCTTATTCTTCTAACTTTTGTACAAGCTGTTTTGTGACCCAGCTCACAAAGATGTGTCTGGAAGTTGATTCTCTAGACTTTCAGTCTACATCCTTAAGTGAAGTTCAATTTTTAATCACTTGCAGCTGAGTTAACTTTCCTAGCACATTTCTCAGAAAGCTAGACAGTACACGTTTGATCAGGTAAATGTAAAGATCTTCCCTCTGCAGGAACTTGTAGTAGGACAGTAGGTACACATATCTGTCATAGAATCCCTGAAAACAGAACATAGCCACTTGAATCTTGTACAGTTTTCATCTGCAGACAAAAAGTAGCTTTTCAGACCTGCATACTGTAATAGTAATCTATTGAAAGCTACTTCTAAGCTATGCCATCTAGTGTGGACATGTTTTAGAATCTGTCTGTACTCAACATGACAGAAAGTATAAAACTCTGCCAAAGATGGCTTTCGCTTTGTGCTTTTGTTAAAGCAGTAACAGCAATCAATGCATAAATCTTCAATTCAAATCCTGACATTTTAGAAAACTGTGCACCCCCAGCAGCAGCAGTATTGTGGATGATGTGGCATGGACATCCAATAAAATACACACACACACATTCTTACACTGAACCTCTCTTTTAATAGAATTATTCTTAACCCATAACACTGGCATTGTTTACAGAAAACCCAACACAGTTTTCCCATGGTATTTTATTGAATCTCATTATCTCATCAATTTTGGAAAATATTGCTTTTGCAGTGCCTGCATGAATGCTTTCGTAAGACACATGTCAAGTAATTGTGTTGTTACAAGATGTTGCTTCATATCAAAGATTCTAAATGTAAGTAGATTCATTTTTTCTAAACCTGTGTCATTGGACCCATCAACAGAAAACAAAATGGCATCAGTCTTTATGTGCTATACAAGACAGACTCGGAAACAGAGAGCAATAGCACCATTTAGCATACAAGTTGACTTTGTTCTTGCAGATGCATAATACTGCACGATCTGGCTGTCAGAGAAGATATCTTTCAACAGAGGACTCAGATGGTCTGCAGTTGCACGAGGAATATTGTGCTGCGCAAGCAGAATTGTGGCCTTCAGCTCTGCATGTGTCACCTGTGGGGAACAAAAGCAGTATTGATATATGCCCTTGGCAAACTAATTCTACTGTTACGAGATGTTTCTGGATATCAATGATCCTGAATGTAAACATGTTGAAGAAATGAACTGAATCTGGATCTGTACTTGGTCTGCTTATAGTGTCATGTGAACCTATATAAATGCATTGTTGGTTTACATATGACTAGAAACTAGACAATTCAACAACCAATTAAAAATTAGTATGCATACTCCACTTACTTTCTCAGTGAGAGAATTTGCAATGGATACAAAAGGAATTTGTGGCTATGAAGAAACTGCTCTGCTATTTTTGTGGTGTATTCCACTGTCCAGATGTCGTCTAACATCTTTTTCTCCTTGATGTCTAGAGGTCAAATCGCAATGACATAGCGTATATTTAAAAGCAGAAGGTTTGCCTGTTACTGACACAATGAAGAGCCATGACGAAAGTGTGAATTGTATTTTGCAGTACCATCAAACCTTTGATCACAATGTTTTATTGGTAAACTCATTTCCACCTCCAACACACAAGTATGATTCTAATCTGACTCAAGTATTCTGACTGCAGCTTTATCAAATAGAAAAAAAAGCAAACAGAAATTTAAGGGAAAGCAGCTCAGGGGGCCTGTTCTCAATACCGTATTCCGACTTCAGTTGCAGAGGCTCACCGCTTTTCCCTCTGCCTTCAGGTTCCCACACTAGGCCTGAGGCTGCCAGAAGCACCAGCTTCCTCAGTCCTGCACCACATGACTACTGCTGCAACCACATCTGTGCAGCAGAGCAGACGCTAAATAGGTTGCGGCCCCCACTTCAGCTTTGCGCTGCTGCTTCTGCTGCTTTCTCCTCTCTTCTCAATGGTCAATACTGCCAGATTAGTTGGACATTTCCCATCAGGGGTGGCGCAAGGCAATCTGCTGCCTGAGGTGAGGGCTGGTCGATTACATAATGTGGAGGAAATAAAAGATGTTTGCACATCACAGAACTAAAAGAAAGAGTGAGAACCACTGCACAGTTTATAACACCAAATTGTAACTCATTTTTATTTTGTTGTTATAAACTGTGTTATGATTGTTGCTTTTTCTTTTTGAACATATATTTTGCATTCACAAAACCCCTTCACTCAACAACAGGTGCAGAGCAGAACTAGGACATCCACCCACAAAACTCAATATCTAAACAACAACAAAAAAAAATCTGATTCTGGCCATCTTGCTAGCAAACATTCTCCTGTACCAGGCATATTGTGAACTAATAGGAGTGGTGGAATAGCCTAATGGTTAGGGCTCTGGCTTAGGAACCAAGGGCCCAATTTTTGAAGGCATCTACACGGTTTACAGCCCAGTAAAACGTGTAGATGCCTTTGTTGGGGATATTCAACGGCACTTACATGGTTAGTGCCATTGGATATCCCTTCCTAAGACCCCTACATGCCCCGATGCTATCCGGTTAGCATCAGGGCATGTTGGGGGCGCTCCGGGGCGGAAAAGTTATTTTTATTTTATTTATTTAGCTACATTTATATCCCGCTTTTCACTGGATCAAAGTGGTTTAACAAAAAAGGGGGGGAGACGTAATCAAGTCGACAGAAAAAGGGGGGGTCGTCACCAAGAGGGCCAACATTGATGATTCGAACAGAAAGTAACAAATTAGACAGAGGACATTAGTCTCTTAGTTGATGGTGGAGAGGTTAGGTCAGGGGGGCTGGAAGTGTAGTCAGTGAGAGAAGTCTTTTTCTGGTTCAAGATAATCTTGAAATAGGATGGTTTTTAGTTGTTTCCGGAATGTGGTAATGTCTCTGTTGCTTCGGATCGGGTTCGGGAGGGAGTTCCAGAGGGAGGGCGCATACAGTTTGAATGCTCTGTTGCAGGTTTGTTGATTGAACTTAGTTCATTCGTGGGGGATGGTGAGTGTGTTGCTGGTGCTCTGACGGGTTGGTCTGTTGGGGGTAGGCTAGGGTAATAGAGTCCGGAGTTGGGAAGTTTACGTTTGATGGAGGGCTTTGTGGATGAGTAGGATAGATTTGTATTTAATCCATGCTTCGAGAGGAAGGATGTGAAGTTCTCTTAGGACTGGAGTGATGTGATAATGTTTTTTCGCTTTCTGGATGATTCTTGCTGTGGTGTTTAAGGCTGTTCATAGGGGGTTGATGTGGGTGGCAGGTAGTCCGTGATAGATCGTATTACAATAGTCCAGGTGGGGGAGTGTCATGGCCTACATGACTGTTCTGAAGTCCTTTGGGTCGATGAGTGGTCTGAGCCGTTGTACCATCTTTGTTTTGTGGAATACTGTTCTGGTAGTCTTTTTTATCTGTTGGTTAAATGTAAGCGCTTGATCGATGATGATTCCCATATATTTTATGTGGGACTGAATTTGTGTTTAGGTGGTTCTTAGTATGAGGTGTGGTGGTGGGGTGAAGTTAGGGTCCTTGGTCACTATGAGGGCTTCTGGTTTTTTAATGTTGATTGATAGGTTGTTCTCTTGTAGCCAGCTGGAGACTTCAATGAAGCAGTCTGACAGGTGATTATTTGTTGGGTTGGTGGTTGTGATGGGAGCATATAGCATTATGTCCCCTGCGTAGATGTGGTAGTTGATGTTATGAGCACGTATTATCGCACAGAGTGGTTGCAGTGACTTTTGAAGGGTTTTGTATTTTATTTAACAGGGTTTTTTTTATACTGCTTTTATCATTTTTAGTCAAAGCAGTTTACATTGTAACTTAAACTTGGTAATGTACATTAAGTGGGGATCAGAGGAGGTGTCCCTAATAGAGGCAGCAATTAAGGTTGCAGGTATGCCAGTCTTGCTGAGGGTCTCTTACCTTGATGTCTCTTACCTTGATGTCTTGTGCCAGCGCCTTCCACATGGGGGAGAAGTTAATACAGTGGCCACACCAGGACGCATAGAGCTTGACGAACCAGGCACTGCTGGAATTAAGCAGATGTGCGCGCACCACATATGGCCCCAGCTGCACCACGGCATCAGACGAGCTGTAAAGGCCAGCGGCGGCGGCATATGCCAGCATGAGCATGAGGAATGCAGCACCATAGTGTGGCTTCGTCATCTCTACTAGCTGCGCGACTTGCCTGAGACTGGCTGGGAGAGATTCCGCTCTGCCCCGCTGCTCCTCCTCCTCATCCCCCCACCATTCAGTTTTATTCAAAAGAGCTGTAAGATGGAGATCTCTGGTAACAGCGCCAAACCAGTGTTAGAAAACTAGCAAAGTATTTTCTATCTGTGTTTGAGAACTCTGTGCAATCATGCTGATTTGTCCGGCGGTGGCACTCCGGCTCTCTGCGTGGGAAGGCAGAGGCAGGCCAGAGGCAGCAAAATATGAAATTAAAACAGAGCTGGAGTGCTGCCCCCTTTGGAATGCCGTCCCCTGCAAACTGCCTCAATTGGCCTCATGGTAGAGCAGCCCCTGTTTCCCATCAATATTTCCTTAAAAATAGCTCAAAAATAAGTATATCTAAACATATGACAAGCAAAAAAAATCATAACAACTGCTGCTGTAACTACTGTGCTACTAAAAATACTTGTGCCTTTATTCTAAACCATGGATGGCCCTGCTTTCTCAAACCATATGTTGGGGACCCTCTCCCTAAATGAATTTGACTAGAATCTGGCAAAAGTATTGGTACCCCAGTAAGGGACCATCTACCAAAATGTATTCCAATCTATCCACAGAGTGGGCACCAATAAATGCTTACAAAGATAAAACAACAAGATACTTTGCACTGATGAACATCTATAAAACAGAACCTGAATGTTTTTGTTCTATGGCTCTTACATTGAAAATAACAGAATGAAACAGAAAGAAGTTGGACCTTGTTTTGGCTGACTTCAACTTGTTAGCAGTTGAGGCTAATCCTTCAGCTCCCTGGTAGCCACTGCACAGTGATAACACTGGAATAAACCCTTCAGAGGAACACAGAACTGTAAAAAGCTGTAAGTGATTGTGGGGGGCTGCTGCAGCAGGGTGGGTATGTGCAGTGTGACTCTGTTTCCACCAGGTCATCCAGAGTTGCCAAGTTACCCAGTTCCAGAAGTGAGATTTTGGGCCAGTTCTAGTTTTAGATTTAGAAACATAGAAATATGATGACAGAAAAAGACCACATGGCCTATCTAGTCTGTCCTTCCATATCAACCACTACAACAGTCCCCTTTTTTCCTTTAGAGATCCTCTGTGTTTGTCCCATGCTTCTTTGAATTCAGATACTGTCCTCATCTCTACCACCTCCACTGGGAGACTATTCCACAGATCCACCACTCTTTCCGTAAAGAAATATTCCTGCATATCACTCCTGAATCTATCCCCTTTCACCCTCATCCCATGTCCCCTCCTAGCAGAGCTTGCTTTCAATCGAAAGAGGCTCTCCTCCTGTGCATTTATGCCACAGAGGTATTTAAACATCTCAATCATATCATCTCTATCCCGCCTTTCCTTTAAGGTGTACATATTAAGATCCTTAAGTCTGTCCTCATATGCTTTATAATGAAGAGCACTAACCATTTTAGTAGCCACCTTCTGTACTGACTCCAGCCTGTTTATATCTTTTTGAAGGTGTGGTTTCCAGAATTGCACACAATATTCCAAATGAGGTCGCACCAAAGACTTATACAGAGGCACTATCACCTCCTTTCTTCTGCTGGCCGTTCCTCTCCCTGTGCACCCAAGCATCCTTCTAGATTTTGCTGTTGCCCTTTCTACCTATTTAGCTACTTTAAGATCATGCCTAGGTCCCGCTCTTCATTAGTGGACAAAAATACTTCGCCCCCTAAAATATATTGCTCCCTTGGATTGCTGCAGCCCAAATGCATGATCTTGCATTTTTTAACATTAAATCTCAGCTGCCAAATTCTAGACCATTCTTCAAGCTTAGCTAGATATCTCCTCATGTTATCTACACCTTCCTGGGTGTCTACTCTATTGCAGATTTTGGTATCATCTGCAAAAAGGAAAGCCTTACCCAACAGCCCTTCTGCTATATCACTAACAAAGATGTTTAAAAGAATCGGACCAAGGACAGATCCCTAGGGCACACCACTGGTAATCTCCTTCTCCTCAGAGTAAGCTCCATTTACCTGTACCCTTTGTTGCCTCCCACTCAACCAATTTCCAACCCAAGCAGTAACTTTAGGGTCCATCCCTAGGGTGCTCAGTTTGTTTATAAGTCACCTGGGAGGAACAGTATCAAAGGCTTTACTGAAATCTAAATACACCACATCTAGGGCTCTCCCTTGGTCCATCTCCCTGATAACCCAGTCAAAGAAATCAATCAGATTTGTCTGACAAGAGCTGCCTCTGGTGATTTGCATTACAATGCAGTATGATATTTATAGTCCCTGATTTTATCCATTGGAATCAATGCTGCAGGTCCCATAATGCATCAGAATGAGATTTTTTTCCAGAAATCAGGAATGGCTTAAAATCTCACTCCTGGAACTAGGCAACTCTGTAAGTGTTTGGAACCAGCAAGAGTGTCTGATAGATATTACATTTTGTGAGACTCCTACTGGTACTACCTGGAAGAGGAAACAAAAAAAGCAGGTACATGGACAAGTGGTAAAGGCTCTTTATTCAGTTCTGAACCAACCCCAACATGTTTCGGACAGAGGTCTTCTTCAGGGGCTGCAAACCTGGTATTCAGCACAAAGAGCAACTGTAAAGATACTAAGGGGCATGTTTACTAAAAACCGCCAATGTGCGCAGCCGCACAATAGCGCACTAAAAGCGTATTTAAGAGCGCTTATGTGCCCCGCAAACGTGCGATGAAGCCCCGCACCCTTGCGCATCACAGTAACGGGTGCCGCAGAAGTACGCGCCCGCAAATGTCCGATAGAGGCGTGGAAAGGCTAACGGAGGGCGGAGGAAGGCCCCGGAGGGGCGGAGAGAAGGGGTTAATGGGTGGGGAAGGGGAGGGGAGAGGCCCCTCGCACAGTTGCGCTGCCGAATTTACAAGGGAAAAATAGCGCGAGTTAAACACTCGCGGTAGAGGGCATTTAAAGGGAAGAGAAACCATTTCCGTCAGCAATGTACAGCAAAACCGGGGAAACCTGCAAAACGTGAGCAGTGTGATACATCTGCACAGCCCAAAAGTGGAATTAAAAATAGAAAAGGACCACAACAAAAATTGTAAAAATAGTAAGTCAGCTGGGGAACAGTTATAGTAATGGGCAAAACTAAAAAACACACCCAGGACAGCTCCAGCAAAAAGAAATGATTTTTGGAAAGGTGTACGGAGCGGAGACTCTTCCAAAAAACATTTCCTTTTTGTTGGAGCTTTCCTGGGAGTGTTTGCTATGGTTGCCCATTAATATCACTGTTGCCCAGCGTGGTGATATTGTGTCCCCCATTTTCCGTGGTCATTTCCGGGGTTTATGTGCACGTTTGTCACCAGACAGAGTGCATGTACCCACAGTAAAAATGCGTAGAGCAGGTTGTGCGACTCCATCCTGCCAGGTTTACTACCTCCAGGGGCTGCACTGTCTCTGTGGCCATAGTGTGGTGCAGCGGACAGAGCCAGTACCTCTAGGACCAGAGGTTCAAATCCCAGCTGGGGCACCTGCCAGCCCAGTCCCTGTATTTTACCCACCACTAAACAAAGATAGCGCAGAATCCCTTGTATTGCAGGGAACATAAGCATGGGGAAAACACCCATATTTTACCCAACACCGCACACACCACAACAATGGGCATTACCTACAGCCACGTCCCCCAAATGCAGTCCCGTACTGCCACATTGCAATCAGGTCATCTGCTTTTTCTGAGAGAGGCTCATGCCAGCATGTTGGCGGACGAGTACATGTGGTGCAGGGGGCAGTGGCTGCTAGCCACAGAAGACAGAGGCCTAGCCATGTGCAGGCTGGCACAGTCCACTGCAACAGACAGGCCCTGCCGGATCCACAGTCATGGATGTTCCAGGGAATCCAGCCAATCTGTGGCTACACGGTGGTGCAGTGCACACAGACAGTGCATGCAAGAACAGAAGGTCACAGGTTCAAAGCCCAGCTGGGGCTACCACCAATCCTGCCCACATATTTTTCCACAACTAAACAGTGATAGTAAGGACACACCTTTCGTGCGGAGGACATATGCAATGGTAATACGTCTATCTTTTACCCCACTGAGCACAGACACCATGAACAGGGGCAGTACCTAAAGCAGAAGCTCCCAAATGCAGTCCTGGTGGGCCACACACCAGTCAGGTTCCATGCTGCCACTCATACAAATGCCTGTGCTGTATATCTATGCACCACCCCCATGGCATGTAGATGTAGCTCATGCATATTCATGAGGGATAGCAGGAAAACCCGAACAGTGTGATGCAAACCTGGACTGGAGTTGGGAATCTCTGCCGTAAAGCAGCAGCCAACAGGGCCAGACACACCCACACCCACACCCACAGGCCCCATTGGCCAATGTCTCCTGGAGAGGCAGAACATTGGACCCTGCGTGCATCTCCCAATACTAGCACCTGCATACCTTAGCAATGTCACCCTACACCTGAGGTATACGGTACACGGCTCTGAGACGTTTGCTAGGAGTACTGGCAGATAGATATCCATACGTTATGCACATACTGCTAGTTGACCCCATCAGAACAATCTGTTAGGTGTTTGCGGTGCGTGCTCCAGGCCTGGCCTCTGACGGTGTTTACCACCCTGAGGAGTGACCCCCAGCAGTACTGCGTACCATATCCATGCCTTGCCGTTCCCAGGACCGGTTTGGTGGGCAAGGCTAATTACCGCCTCAATAGTAGCACCATGATGGCATAGGTGTGGAAGTGGGCAGGGGGTGTTGGCTGCAAGCCCCTTCCACAGCTCACACTGCCAGCACTGTTGCCAGTATTGGCCTGCCAATGTGCATAATGAGTAGCAAGGGACCATGGGTACATCTCAGACAGGGTGGGCTGACCAGGATGCAGGTGCACAGGGCATAGGGCACTGACAGGGACATGGTAGTGCCCGGCCACCACCTACACAGACAGGGTGACCTCTGTATGTGCTGCTGGGGGATCACTCTCACCCTGAGTGTGCAGTGACGGCAGCATGGCTAGGCACACCCATAGTGCTGTATTGTGTTTCTCTCATGTGATATATATGGTTTTCCTGTTGGGGCCTCTTCACTGACTTATCTGCTTGTGTGTGCTGCCACCCCAGTTGTGGGTGCATGCATTTCCATCAGGACCAACCAGCAGACTGTGCACAGATGGTATGTGTCTTGATGGAGTGCCTTGCAGGGTGCAGTGGCTGATGGCTTGCTGCAGGAGAATATCAGATAGTGGTGGGGTGCATCTGTGAATATCCAGGTCTAATGTCTGTCTGTTATTGTGTTATGGATGTGTGTGGAGCTGCTTGGATTGCCCTGTAGGCTGTCTGTTCCCCAGCAGGGCCGGGGTTGATGGTCCACTCTACTGCCATCAGTGCAGGGGGGTGGGATGGGGATCTGTTGGTGGGAAGCTGTGTTTTCTGGGGGTTTCCACTAACTGAGGCAGACAGAGATCTCCAAGATGTTTATGAAGCACCTACCTATTTCACAGGTTATTGCTGCTTTGGAGTTCTGGCATGGCCACATTCAGCCATGGAAGGTGTTGTGGACCTGGTCCTGGGCGCAACATCACAAACTCAGGGTGAGCACAGTATCCGCACAATGTGATGGTGTTTAGCTACTCTTTGCCGTTTGTCCACTCACTCAGGACACCCTACCAGGCCGAGGTGCTGTGTGGGTGCACAAGGACACCTCCCCCTACCAGGCCGGGGAGCTTTAGGGGTGCAGTTCCCATCTTGTGTGCATCTGTGGACAGCTGATTTGCATGTGCAGTGCATCATGGGTACGGGTGGCCTAACCCTATCCTGTTTACACCAGCAGACTGTCTGTGATGTGACGTGCAGGCTATCTGCAGCCAGGCAGGGGCTTGCTTACAGCCATAGAGCTGTAGCCCAATGGTTACGTCACTGTCTGTGCAGCTCCGGTCATGGGTTCAAACCCACAGTGGGGTTCTGTGATAGGGTTGTCCAAAGCATTATTTTAATTTACTGTACATATGTTGATGCCTGCAATAACACCCTCAGTGTACTGTACCCATAAGGTGCCTCTGAGGGTGCTTTATGGGGCGCCCTATAGGGCACTTTATGGTTGGCATCCATATAGGGTGCACTATACATTATCCTGTGTCGCAACATACATGCTGCCCTATAGGGGACATTCTAGGGTGCCTTGGCGGACGGTGCACTGTAACATGTGCCTTATGTGCCGCCTTATGTTAACATGCTGTGAGAGTGCGTTTGCTAGTAGTTATCACAAAATAAAATTAAAAAGCCTCCTACAGCACTCCACAACATAAAACATACTGCCTCAGCTAGCCTTTTTCACTGGGCATTGTGAGGGATTGAACCCCTGGTCCCTGTACCATTGGTCAGTGTGTTAACCATTGTGCTGTGGCTGTGTTTCTTTGCTTTAGCATCAGTGTGCCGCCTTGTGCCCATCAGCACGCCGCATCCTGCTGCCCACAATTAACAGTGCACCGCCTTATGCCGCCCAAAATGAACAGTGCGCCGCCTTATGCCGCCCAAAATGAACAGTGCGCTGCCTTATGCCGTACAAAATTACTTTGTCTCCTGACACACTTTTCCACATTCAAGGTGGTGCCTCAGCCAGCCTTTTTGGGTTGCACACACTGGGGGATTGAACCTGTGGCCCCTGCACCATTGGTTATTGTCTTCACCGTTGTGCTACGGCTCTGTTCCTATATGTGCCCAGCTGCGCCCCACTTAGCCTTCCCACGCGCTAATGTGGGCCCCGCACATTAACGCGACGCGCACACGTACGGTCGTTTTTTTTCCTTTTTCGGCCTGAACCGCCCACTCCTTATATGGCACAGGCACACTACCGCGGCCCCGCACATTAGGAATGTTTAGTAAACATGCCCCTAAGTCAGGGTTGCAATTCCTGTAGTTTAGAATCACAAACAAATGCTGTCTCTGAGATGTATTGGTTTAATATTTGCAGAGTTGCCTTTTGATAGGTAGAGTTTGGTGCTTTGTGAGTGCTGGTAGTGCTGTTATGATAGGTAAACTGTCCTCACAATACAGATTAGTTAAGCAGCCTATTATTCAACATGCAGCACAGGAAAGATGATGACTGGGGTAGGCAGCACTTGACTTCCCAGAGGCTATAATACTGCAGCCTTGGGAACTGCCCTATCTGTGCCAAGGGAGGAGGAGGATTCTTGCCAGACATAAGAGGTTGGGTTTTTTTTTTTTTTGCCTTTGGTCCACTTTATTTTCCGTTCCCTCAATCTCCCATGGCAGCCAACCTGCCTGAGCCAAGAGGATCCCTCAGCAGTGAGGTTTTTTTTCTCTTTTTGGCACTGGCAGCATGAGTAAATCTGCACGAGCACCAGGAACACCAAGGGTACAGAGCAGGGCAGAGTTAACATCAGCAGCCAGAGAGACTGTAACAGTCTGAATATGTCATATTCTGTTACTCTCTCGAGCTGATACTACTAATGCTGCCCTGCTTTGAGCCCTCTGTGCTGGGGCTCGTGCAGTTGTTACTCATGCTGTTTGGTACCGCAAAACCCCCAAAAAACCCTCACTGCTGAGGGAGCCTCAGCTCAGGCAGGCTGGCATAGGAAATTTGAGTCAACGGCAAGCAGAAGGAGCCAGAGACTCTTCTGAGCACCAACATCGTGTGCTGAAATAGGGGCGGAGTCAGCAGTAGAGGCACCCATGGTGATAGTGAGTCAGTGAGCCCCTGCTCATAATCATGGCAGCCCATCTCTTAGCAATGCAGTGCAGTGGATTTGGCAGCAGATAACACTGCAGCTGGTGGAAATTAATTTAAGAAAAAAAAGCACAGGCAGCTGGGGACAGTCTCAATTATAAGGTAAAATTACCTGATAGGGAGGCTGCTGATGCCACACTCAGGCCTTGCTCATAATACTGGAGGAGGAGTGGAGCTGTACCCAGCAGTTCCTCTTCTGCACACATGGTAATGACCACTCGGCTGTCTCGAATCACCAAGCGCACATGCGCAGGCAAGCCCAAGTAGATATTAGCAGCACTACACATGTGCATTACTTACCAAACTCTGATTACAAAAATGCTTGAGAGGAGGGGGCAAAAAGCGTGTGAGTGTGAGAACGGTCCCAAATGTGTATGTCACATGCTTAATGCATCTAACTTGGCAAGTCTGTGGATGGGAGACAAGTTTGTAAGAAAGAGAGGAGAAAGCTGTTGGGCACAGTGTACAGGAGAGAAAGAGGACTGGGAAGGGATATAGGAGGTGTTTTTATGGGTCTGGGAATTGTTATATTATGTCGCCAAGTCCCTCTTGTTGTGGCGTAGACTACATAAACCAAGCACCCCCTACAGCTAAGTGATGCCAGACTGAAACTATATTTAGGGCTGGGGTCACCAACCTCCAGAGGGTCGCGGGCCGCACAGCCGACTACCGGGAGCCTCGCGGGCCGCACCCCCCTTCTCCCCGCCCCCGCGAAAAAAAACAACAAACGCAAAATTATGAAAACAATGGCTGATCACCTTTATTGAATTTAATGAGATGGCTGATGATTCATGCTAGCAGACAAACGCCTAAAGTCCGGCTTCACAGATGACACTGACAGGAGAAGGGACGCTTGCAGGTGGTCGTCGGTGAGCTGCGAGCGCGTGGATACAATGGCGGGAATCCTTGGCGGGCCGCACGTAATGTTAACCGGGGTAGAGCCTCGCAGGCCGCACGAAGGGACCTCGTGGGCCGCATGCGGCCCGCGGGCCGCAGGTTGGTGACCCCTGATGTAGGGGAACTCATGCCATTCTTAGAAGCTTTTCACCAACAATACAACAGTGATGGCTAACCTTTTTGAGCCCGAGTGCCCAAACTGCCGCACAAAACCAAAGAATTTCCTCAAAGTGCTAGCACGTCAATTAAACATAGACCATCACCAAACAAGGAATCACAATTTAGAAACAGGAAGGCAATAATTAAACTGGGAACCCCAAAAGCCAAACTTGGAATGTACAACACTGTAGAAATAAAACTATAAATTAATTTCCTCTTGTACCAAACAAAGCACAGACGTTAATGATGCACATTTCCCAGAGGTTTCATATTCCAGTTAATAAATTCAAAATAAAGAGATATCTTTCTACCTTTTGTGCATTTTTTTTCAGTTGCAATTGCTCCAGCCACTTTCTTCTGGTTTCTTCATGTTTTCTGCTAACTCTCCAACGTCTGCTGTCCATTTGTTCTTTCTTCTCTCTTCTAGTCTTTTTTTCCATTCTCTCTCTCTACATCTGCTTTAACATACTAATCTTTCTCCTTTTGCTCTTTCCTCATTCCTATTTCATCCACACAAATTTTACCGCTCCATCCTCAATCCCCACTTACTCTCCCAATACCCGGCCAATTGTAGATTTTTCATTCCTCCCACACAAAATATTTTTCCCCTCTCCATTTTACTCTCCCAGCCCCATCCCATTCTAATCCTCCCCCAACATCAGCTCCCTTCTAGTTCCAGTCTCACCCAGCATCCATTCCTTTCTAGTCCCTGCATCAGCCCATTTCCAGTCCTAGCCCCCCATCAACCCATTTCCAGTCCTAGCTCCCCCATCCATTTTCAGTCTGAGTTCCTTCATCAGCTCATTTCCAATCCTAGCCCCCATCAGCCCTTTTCTAGTCATTTCCTAGCCCCATCATCAGCCCATGTCAAATCATAGCTCCCCTCCACTCAGTCCAATTCCAGTCCAAGCCCCCCCCCCCATGAGCCTACTTCCAGTTCTAGCCCCTCCATGAGTCCATTTCAATTCAAGCCCCCACCACAGCCCATTTCCAATCTTAGCTCCCCCCAACAGCCCATTTCCAGTCCTATCCTAGCTGCTCCATCAGCCCATTTTCAGTCCTAGTTCCCTTCCCTCACAGCCCATTTCCATTCCAAGCTCCCTCCCCATCAGCTATTTGCAGTTCAAGCCTCCCCTTCCACTCAGCCCATTTCCAGTCATAGCAACCCCCCAACCCATTACCAGTCCTAGCCCCCCATCAACCCACTTCCAGTCCTAAACCCCCATCACCCCATTTTCAGTTTAAGCCCCCCTATAACCCATTACCAGTCCTAACCCCCCATCACCTCATTTCCAGACATCCCCCATCAGCCCAAAGCCCATTACCAGTCTTAACCCCCCCATAGCCCATTATCAGTCCTAGCCCCCCCATAGCCCATTACCAGTCCTAACCCCCCATCAGCCCACTTCCAGTCTTAACCCCATCAGCCCATTTCCAGTAAGCCCCCCAACGTCCATTGCCCGTCCTAAACCCCCCCCCCCTCAGCCCACAGCCCATTACCAGTCCTAACCACATCAGCCCACCTCAAGTCCTAACTCCTCCCCATCAGTCCATTTCCTGTCCTAGCCCCCCCCTTAGCCCATTATCAGTCCTAACCCCCGAATAGCCCATTTTCAGTTCAACTCCCATAACCTCATTTCCAGACAGCCCACCATCAGCCCACAGCCCATTACCAGTCTTAACCCCCCCATAGCCCATTACTAGTCCTAACCCCCCCAACAGCCCACAGCCCATCCAGTCCTAACCCCTCCCCATCAGCCCATTTCCTGTCCTAGCCCCCCCCATAGCCCATTATCAGTCCTAACCCCCATCACCCCATTTCCAGACAGCCCCCATCAGCCCACAGCCCATTAGCAGTCCTACCCCCCCAGCCCATTAGCAGTCCTACCCGCTACCCCCCCCTAGCCCATTAGCAGTCTTAAAACCCCCCCCATAGCCCATTACCAGTCCTAACTCCCATCACCCCATTTCCAGACAGCCCCCATCAGCCCACAGCCCATTAGCAGTCCTACCCCCCCTAGCCCATTAGCAGTCCTACCCCCCCAGCCCATTAGCAGTCCTACCCGCTACCCCCCCTAGCCCATTAGCAGTCCTACCCCCCCCTAGCCCATTAGCAGTCCTAACCCCCCCCCCCATGGCGCATTAAAAAAAAAAAAAAAGCTGGCTTTGGCTGCTGCCGCTGCCGTGGCAGCGGCAGAATGCAATGTCCCGCGGGGCCCCCTCCGCCCGCTAAGCCCCTCTGCAAGGGCTTTCAGATTCGCGAGGGAGAGCTTCTCCCTCGCGTCTCTGTTAAGCCCGCAGGGGCTAATGGGAAATTTCCCATCAGTCCCTCGCGTCTAAAGGGGCTAATGGGAAATTTCCCATTAGCCCCTGCGGGCTTAACAGAGACGCGAGGGAGACGCTCTCCCTCGTGAATCTGAAAGCCCTTGCAGAGGGGCTTAGCGGGCGGAGGGGGCCCCGCGGGACACTGCACTCTGCCGCTGCCGCGTCCGCGGCAGCAGCCAGAGCCAGCTTTTTCTTTTTTGCGGACCTACCCGCGTGCCAGCTGCAAGGCCTTCGCGTGCCACAGCTGGCACGCGTGCCATAGGTTCGCCATCGCTGGCATACATGGATGTATTCATAAACTTGAATTTGAGATGGTGAAATAAAATCAGAAACCATTGATTTCTGTCCAGGGCCAGTCCCAGGGCTGGTGTAAGGTATTGGGCACTCTAGGCAAACTTTCAGCCTTATGCCCCCCCTGCCTGAGATTTTGCTAATTAAACACTCATGATCATCTGAATACTACCCTTCCAACAGCTATTATGTAAAAATGTATAACTGGGCATCATGGGCCCGATATTCAGCGGCGGTGGTGGCTAGTGCAAGTTCAGCACCTAGCAGTCGCTGCTGAAGACTTAACCTGGATATTCAATGCTGGGACCATATCTGGCCACCGGCATTGAATATCTGGGTTTGCTGCACAGCTCACACAGTGCAGATGTTAACTGGGCAGCGGCGTTATGCTGTCACTGCCCAGTTAACATTGACGGCAAAAGTTAGGACAGCTTTTGCTGTGCCTAACTTTTGCCACTGAAAGATAACTGGGTACTGCTCTGGAACTCCCCGATGCTAACCGTGTCGCATTGAGGCATATAGCAACAGTATCTGGGAATATTCAGCAGTACTAACCATGTTACTGCTACTGAATATCCTGCTTAGAGGCAGTTACATGGTTTACTAGTCTGTAAACCGTGTAACTGCTTTGGAATATAGGGTCCCGTATTTTTAATTCTAAACCTTGCTTTGTGTGTATGCATGTGCCTGCTCTTCCCTGAGGCAAAATAATGTGTTGATGGCTCTCTTGAGTTTGTGTGCCTGTCAGAATCTATTGTTTTACTTTGATTGCTGCTGTTCTTTGCTGCCCAACAGAAGCTTCTGCCCTTGGTGACCACCTAGTATTGCCTAATGTTGGGCTGGCCCTGTGTCTAGCTCAATGTGTGAGCACTTTGCGCTGATCCAGTGCATCCTTCTGGCAGAATGAAATCAACTAGAACATCAGTGTACCAAACCACTGTTGAGATAACAGCTAGTTAGTGCCTATGACGATGTCTTTCATGGCCCAGTGGAGTCTGTTCCAGAAGAAATTCATTTCAAACTTATTCCCAGTGTTTCACCAGTACAGTGTGCTCCATGCAATGTACCATTTGCCATAAAGTCAGAGAGGAAAGCCCAGCTAGAGAAGCATGAAGGTGATGGTCATGTGATCCAACCGCTCCCAGCTTCCTGTTCTGTGCCTGATTCTCACTGGTTACCACTTCCGGACCCGACGACTGCATCAGGTCATGTGACCCAACAGGTGATCCTGCCTCCATTGTAGAAAGGCGCCAGCCCAGCATTCCACGCCATGGAGGCGCGCCGAAGGTCCTGCTCCTTGGGTGCACTCCTTGGCACGACTCTGGCACGTTCCGCCCTATCAGCTGCATTCGCCTACTCTATCAGAACGTCCTTGGCTCTACAGTGGTTAACCTGGGAAGCTTGAGACTGACGCCTTTCCCTGCTCTGGTGTGCCTAATGGCCACGCTCTCTATGTCCTATCCTATTCCCGTGGTTTGGAGTCATCGGCCATGCACATGGAATAAGGACTCTCTTTACCACCCCCTCACGCTTATTCCTTGCCTCCTCTCCACGTGTATCGAGCTCTGCTGGTCTCTGCCCTCCATTCCCCTCCTTTTCCACCCTTTTGTGTGCTTTGGTGAACTGTTGCTCGATTCGCTCAAAATCTGTGCTGGTTTCTGATCTCTTTGGGGAATTTTCTCATGACTTGCTGTTCTTAATAGAGACATGGATAAGGGAAGGAGAGGAACCCTTCCTCTATCACTGTCTCCCTGCTGGCTATACCTTACTCTCTAAGTCTTGCTCCTCCCGGTTGGCCGGGAGGGTTGCCTTGCTATTTTGTGACAGCCTGATCATCACTGAGGTCCCCTCCTCCTCCCTCCATTATTCGGAGGCCCTCTTAGCCCACTTTCAGTGGCCTTTTAATTTCACCACTCTTCTACTCTATATTCCTCCCTCCCTGTCAGCTGATCTCTGAGAGTCTTTACAAACCACTCTCAGTGAGATCTCTACTGCCTTCCCTGATGTTCTTATCCTCAGCGATTTTAGTTTCATATTGACAATCCTACTAGACCCTGTGATCACCAATTTATGTCTTTACTTCAGATCTTTCTCTTCGACAACATGTTTTGTACCCAACCCATACGGCAGACCATACCTTGGTCTTATCTGCACTTCCTCCTCCTCTCCCACTGCTATTTGGGTCAATCCTCCCATTCCCTTGCCATGGATGGATCATTTCCTGGTTCTTTTTCAGTTTCAACGTCCCATCTCAATTTCTGCTAACATTCCTGTTCCTGTCTCTACCATGCAGCTTCACATCTCTGACGGACTTTTCTCTCAGCGGATTCCATCTTACCTTCTGATTTTAATAATCTCTCTGTTGATAACCAGGTTTCACTCTGGGACACAAACCTTCGTTCTGCTTTAGATTGCATTGCTCCACTGATACAAATAAATGGCTGCCCTGCTGGTTGCTGACATTCCTGGTATCACTCGGGTCTCTCACTTCTGCGCCCTCGACTCTGTAGAGCAGAATGCCTCTGGCACTGGGATCCCTCTGAGTCAACCTTCTCTGTATTCCAACAATCCCACTCTACATGCAAAGCCACTATCACTTCTGCTAAGCGCAGCTACTTTACCAAACTTATCTCCAGTGCTAGGAACCGTCTTAAGCAGCTGTTTTCTGCTGTTTCTCATTTAACACAGGCTCCCCAAACTTCCTTGCTTCCTCAACCCTCTGCTCAGCAGTTTGCTGATTTCTTCTTGGATAAGGTCACTATGCTACAGTCTTCATTCCCAACTATAGTGCCCTTTTCTTTCCCAGATGCTGTTTCACTTGAGCCACCTCCTCAATGTCAGACCCATCATGGTCCACTTTTAACCCTATTACACTAGGCATTATCATACCATCATTACTGGCTCCTCAAAAACTACTTGTTCTCTGGACCCTGTTCCCTCCTCATGGATCATGGTACCTTCACTTACCCTTTTTCCTTTTGTGTCCTCACTCTTTTCAAAAAGTTTATACACTGGAGTCTTTCCTCAGTATTGGAAAACTGTAATTATGCGTCCTCTGTTGAAGAATTCCAATCTCCATCCATCGACAGAGCTCTGAACTTAAAATCTCACATCAACAAAACTGCAAACAAGGCATATCATCGATTGAAAACAGTCAGGCAAATCAAACCAATGCTCCGTCAAGACCACTTCCGCACAGTATGTCAAGCACTCATCACACCACTGCTTGATTATGGAAACTCACTATATCAAGGCCTTCCTCACCAGACACTACACCCACTACAAATAGTACAAAACACCACAGCACACATCATTACAGACACTCCAAGGACCAAGCACATCACTCCCGTCCTACAACAACTACACTGTCTCCCAATGGTGGCAAGAGCTAAATACAAAACAATCATGATAATCTTCAAAGTCATTCACCATCTCTCAGCGGACGTACTCCAAAGCATTATAACAAGAGACATCAGCAATAGACCAAGAAGAACCAATAATAACAACATGATTAGCACCCGTGCAGGCTATCACAAAACCAAACAAACAACCTCAAAAAGAGCACTATCACTACTGGCATCCTCAATATGGAACTCCCTACCAATGAGCCTGAGAGCTTTAGAAGACCTCACAGACTTCTGCAAAGACCTCAAAACATGGTTATTTCTAGAAACTTATGAGCATTCAAGCAACATCCCTTACCCAAACAGCAACACTAACATCACCGCCAATTAAACGCACACCCACCCAAATTTATCACACCAATTTAGTAAATACCTTTATGCTATATGTTACCTCCACTGTACTGTCTAAATACTGTCACATAACTGTACTGTCTAAATGTTTACATGTACCCTAATGTTAAATGTAACCCTCCAATTGTGTTGTGACATGACCACCTTGATTGAAGGAAAAGGTGGCATGCAAATCTGTCTAAATAAATAAATAAATAAAATAAAATCCCTTCCTGAACATTTCTGTCCAGTTTCTAACCTTCCTTTCCTTTCAAAAATCTTAGGGGCATGTTTACTAAACTGCGGTAATGTCACTCGCGTTAGGTTCCGTGGTAAAGGTACAGATGCCCATATAAAGGCGTGGGCGGGACATCATTATGGCAAGCCATGTCAGGTAGCGCGAGTTATAAGGCACATTACAAGGCACCTTATTATCTTTATCTTTATCTTTATTAAAACATTTGATATACCGCCCAGGCCGAAGCATCAGGGCGGTGTACAATCATAAAATCAACGACTGCTAAAAGGAAAGGAACGCCATAAAATAATAGGACAGAGGTAGAGACAGTAAGACAAAGAAATAAAATCAGGTAAATAAAACAGATGGCAGGGAGCCTGGGAGCCTGGGTGCAGGAGGGCAACAATCGGGAAAGGAGGGGGGGGGGAAGATAAAGGAAAAAGGGGAAAAGGGGAAGGGGGAGGCGCGGCTAGGGAGTGGAAACACCATCAGCAGAGGGGGGGAGATCAAAAGCCTGACAAAAAAGATGTGTCTTAAGGAGGGTCTTGAAACGGGTGTAGGATGATTCAGTGCGGAGTGGGAGGGGAAGGGAGTTCAAGAGGGCAGGGGCTAAGAAAAAGAAGGCAGAGTGACGGGTAGCAGGGGCGGCCCAAGGCTGGTGCAGGGCCATGTGCGGAGACTCGGTGCGGGGCCTCATTTGCATAAGGTGCCTCATTTGCATAAATATTTGCATAATGTTACCATACACTAACTTTTAGTAAACATGCCTCTTAATGAGTATATGGATAAAGAAAGACTAAAAGGTTTCTACATTACTATAATCCAGTACCAACCGCCAGGCACATTAGGAACTACTACAAACACTGCCCATTTAGAACCCATAGCAAACCCGCCGTATCCTAACAGCACTACCAGGACTCACAAAGCACCATACCCTAACTATCAAAAGGCAACACTGCAAATATTAAACCAATACATTTCAGAGAACAACAATACATGACCTACTGGGGAAAGAACAAGTGGCAATGTTAAATAGGAATTATATAAACAGAATACCTCAGCTCAGTTACACATGCACAACATAGACCATCACCAAACAAGGAATCACAATTTAGAAACAGGAAGACAATAATTAAACTGGGAACCCCAAAAGCCAAACTCGGAATATACAACAACACTGTAGAAATAAAACTATAAATTAATTTCCTCTTGTACTAAACAAAGCGCAAAAATTAATGATGCACATTTCCCAGAGCTGACATATTCCAGTTAATAAATTCAAAATAAAGAGATATTTTTCTACCTTTTGTGCATTTTTTTTCAGTTGCAATTGTTCCAGCCACTTTCTTCTGGTTTCTTCGTGTCTTCTGCTAACTCTCCATCTGCTGTCCATTTGTCCTTTCTTCTGTCTTCTTGGGTTTTTTTCCCTTCTCCCTCTACATCTGCTTTAACATACTAATCTTTCTCCTTTTGCTCTTTCCTCATTCCTATTTCATCTACTCAAAATTTACCCCTCCATCCTCAATCCCCACTTACTCTCCCAATACCCGGCCAATTGTAGATTTTTTATCCCTCCCACACAAAATATTTTTCCCCTCTCCATTTTACTCTCCCAGCCCCATCCCATTCTAATCCTCCCCCAACACCAGCTCCCTTCTAGTTCCAGCCTCACCCAGCATCCATTCCCTTCTAGTCCCTGCATCAGCCCATTTCCAGTCCTAGCCACCCATCAGCCCATTTCCAGTCCTAGCAACCCCCCAACCCAATACCAGTCCTAGCCCCCCCATCAACCCACTTCCAGTCCTAACCCCCCATCACCCCATTTTCAGTTTAAGCCCCCCCTATAACCCATTACCAGTCCTAACCCCCCATCAGCCCACTTCCAGTCCTAACCCCCATCAACCCATTTCCAGTCAGCCCCCCATAGCCCATTGCCAGTCCTAACCCCCCTCATCAGCCCACAATCCATTACCAGTCCTAACCCCATCAGCCCACCTCAAGTCCTAACCCCGCCCCATCAGCCCATTTCCTGTCCTAGCCCCCCCCATAGTCCATTATCAGTCCTAACCCCCCATAGCCCATTACCAGACAGCCCCCATCAGCCAACAGCCCATTAACAGTCTTAACCCCCCCATAGCCCATTGCCAGTCCTAACCCCCCCATCAGCCCACAGCCCATTACCAGTCCTAACCCCATCAGCCCACCTCAAGTCCTAACCCCTCCCCATCAGCCCATTTCCTGTCCCAGCTCCCCCATAGCCCATTATCAGTCCTAACCCCCCCATAGCCCATTACCAGTCCTAACCCCATCAGACCACCTCCAGTGTTAACCCCCCATCAGCCCATTTCCAGTCCTAACCCCACCCAACAGCCCACCTCAAGTCCTAACCCCTCCCCATCAGCCCATTTCCTGTCCTAGCCCCCCATAGCCCATTACCAGTCCTAACCCCATCAGCCCACCTCCAGTCTTAATCCCCCAGCTCATTTCCAGTCCTAGCAACCCCCCCAACCCATTACCAGTCCTAGCCCCCCATAGCCCACTCCCAGTCCTAATCCCACCAGCCCATTTCCAGTCCTAATCCCCCATCACCCAATTTTTAGTTTAAGCCCCCCCATAGCCCACTTCCAGTCCTAAGCCCCCATCAACCCACTTCCAGTCCTAATCCCATCAGCCCATATAAACTTAGCTCCCCCATAGCCCATAGCCCCCCATAGCCCCCCCATAGCCCATCACCACTCCTAACCTCCCCCAGCCCATCACCACTCCTAACCCCCCATCAGTACAACGGAGGAAATGTGATCGTGAAAAGAAAGAGACGAGTCTAGGATAATACCCAGGTAGCGAAGGGTTGGGGCGGAAGGAATGGGGTGAGAGCCCATGACAGGTTGAAGGGAGAGGGGGGGGACCAAAAGTAACCCAAAGCGCAGATGATTTTGCAGGGTTAGCATGCATAAAGTTCGTGTCAAACCAGGAAGCGATAGAGGACAGACAGGAGTTCAAGGGGCCCAGATCCGGAGAGGAAGGGGAGGTATGGTGGACCAAGAGAATGTCATCGGCATAGATATAGAAGGAAAGGGCGGATTGTTGGATTAACAGGGCCAGGGGGGCAAGGAAGACATTGAAAAGCAGAGGGGCTAGAATGGAACCCTGGGGAACACCACAGGGAGCGGGGGTGGGGGGAGACGCCGAGGTGCCGGAGTGAACTGAGAAGGTACGACAGGAGAGGAAAGAGTGAAACCACCGAAGAACAGTGCCACAGATGCCAAAGTCAGACAGACGAGACAGAAGGGTACGGTGATCGACCACGTCAAACGCAGAAGACAGATCCAGAGAAACCACAAGAGAGATATCACCACGGTCGTGAGAACGGTGAAGTTCAGAAAGCAAGGCAGAAAGAATAGTTTCAGTACTATGACCAGTGCCTTAACGTGCCTTGTATTGTGCCTAATAAGGTGCCTTGTAACGTGCCTTATAATGTGCCTTGTACTGTGCCTAATAAGGTGCCCTGTAACATGCCTGTACTGTGCCTAATAAGGTGCCTTGCAACGTGCCTTATAACGTGCCTTGTACTGTGCCTAATAAGGTGCCTTGTAACGTGCCTTATAACGTGCCTTGTACTGTGCCTAATAAGGTGCCCTGTAATGTGCCTTGAACTGTGCCTAATTAGGAGCCTTATAATGCCTTATAAGGATTGTTGGCAACTATGGTGAGGGTACTCTGGGCTGGCAGCACGGATCTGCAAAGATATGACTGTCACAGGCAAGCAAAATATCTGCCTTGGACAGGAGGGAACAACGAGGAATCAAACCCATGACCTCTGCCTAGAATGTCAGTGTACTAACCAGTAGGCTATACCTCTATGGCTTGTTGCATAGCAATGACTGGGTACAGAAAGACTGCAGGTCACTGCACAAACCGTCTGCTCTGTGTGCCAGGATAGGGTAACCCCACCAGCATCCATGATGCATTGCACATGCAGAACAGTGGCCTACAGCTGACCACCAAATGGGGTCTGCACCTCTCTGGTACTGCAGCATGGTAAGATGGACTGACAGTGCGTGATACTGGCACAGACCATGCAATTGTGCAGGTTCCATGTTCACCCTGAGGGTAGGATGGGCGCCCACCACTAGGTCTACAGTACATGTGGTGCTAGAGATAGGTCTTGCTGCACATCCTCAGCACTGCCAGCGTGTGACAGGTGCTCCCAGCAGTGCAACTGGAGGTACATCTGTTCCAGCTGTGTTCTGCAGTCGCATATGGCCCTGTGGGACCGGACACCACCCAGATTAGTGCATACATGGTGTTAAGGTCTGGCTGCCATGGGTACCTGTTATCAGGGCAGTGGGGTGTCTAGACTCACATGAGGGCTATGTAGCACTGCCACTATGCGTCTAAGTGGTATGCACTATATACGGGGCCTCAATCACCCCTTTTGTAGATGAGGGAGTGGAACAGGTGCCTGCACCCTGCAGAATGGGATGCATGCCAGCAACCACAGTCCTGCTGGCGGATGACAGCCCTCCAGGGCTGCTGGGCCAGTGCCATACCTGTGACCATTGCAGACCAGCAGTGATGCTTGGGGTAGGCACTGGAAGACTCAACTGCCCCACGCCACTGTCTGCCATTCATCAACAGACAGCACAGTCAGACTGCACCTGCAGCATCCTACAAGGTATTCCCACCATGCACAAGCAAACTGCAGACAGCCCACTAACCAGTCCATAGTGCATAATCACAGGAGGACCCTGTGCACCCAGAGGTGGGATGCATAGCACAGACACCAAGCAGGTATCTCCATGATTTGGACCCAGAACCAGGAATACACAGGTATCACTGGAAACAAATAATGTGGGGCACTATGTGGGAACATAGACATGCCATGGTCACTGCTTGGTCAGAGTGAGTGACCCCCCCCCAGCGTGACATGCTGTGGCCACCCTGTCCATGCAGGTGGTGGTCAAGCACTACAGTGTCCCAGCCATTGCCCTCCACCCTGTGCAGATGCATCCTGGCCAATCTGCCCTGTCTGGGCCATTCCCACAATATCTTGCTCCTCATTATGTACATTTGCAGGCTAATGCTGGAAGCAGTGTGAGCAAAGTGGGCAGACACAAAACAGGCAGACACAAAACAATGGAGAGACATACGCACACTTCCACACCTATCTCAGCATTGTGCAGATATGGAGGTGGTTGACAACGCTACCCGCCGCACTGGTCCTGATCACAGAACTGACATTGCTAATCTGTGCAGGGGGTAGTAGTAGTACTCTGGTGATAACTGCAGCTCTGTGCTGGGGCCAACAGCCTGACACTCCATAAAGCTGTGGATAGTGGAGCCCTTGTGAGTGGGTGTCCGTAGCCCCCATGTTGTTGTTGTGGCTGCATAGTGGGCTAAAACTATGGGGAGATGCTCTGCAAGATCCATAGATGGGACGTGAACCTCTGCTCTTGGACATGCTGGCTCAGTGTACTGCACCACACTGTTGCCACAGCAGCATAGTGGTCCCTGGGCTACCCTTACGTTCCTGGGCCAGACCTCTTCTGTTGCACTGCACACCATGTACTGGTTCAGGGCATGGCCTAGGTCCACTGCAGGTGGGTGCCACTGCTCCCTCCAGCACAATCACCCACACCCTCTGCCATGCCGCCATGACCATATGCTGTCAGTGCTGGTGGTGCCCCATCCCAGGCCATCCAGGGGGCAGGTAGGTGGCTGCCTAAGGTGTGGATTCTGGGGTAGGGGTGCCTACATAGATGCCCACGCTTTCCCCGGCACCACCTGTCACTGTTATGTGCCCCTTGGGGTACCTGCTGGGTAATGTCCCCTGGATGGGACACTGTGGGACACAGACTCATGGGCATGTTTGAACCTGGTCAGTTGCTGTCTTGCTGGTTTCCATTTTCTGCGTTCCTATGTGCCACCTCGGCAACCACCTAGTCCACCCTGTGCCCCAGTAGCCCCCACTGCATGTCCAGCCTGCAGCCCCCATGCCTCATTTGCACCATCACCATAGTGGCCTTTCATACCTGGGCACTATGCTGTTGCTGCAAATGGAGCACTACTATCACCTTTCTTGGGCTTCCTGCCTACGCTGTACATTGCTGACACTTAAATGGTTTCTCTCTCCTGCAAATGTGCATCTAATGCCAGGTTTTCAGTTGCGTTAAGATTCAGTCCTTCATTTCCCCGTGTTAGTGTGGAAGGGGCCTCTCCCCGCCCACTCCCCGCCCATTGACCCCTTCTCTCCGCCCTCTCTCCACCCTTTGCAGGACTTAACCGCGGCCGGGAACGCTAACGCGCATTATGTAACGTTAAGGCGCATTAACGTTACATAACGCGCCTTAACTTAGCTGCTGCTGTGTTACCGCAGTTTAGTAAACATGCCCCTTAGAGAAAGTGATGTTTCAGCAGACATGGACTCCTTTAGAGAAAACCAATTATCTACAACCCAGACAATCAGGTTTCAGAGAGGGGCATAGTACAGAAACCATTATTGTTTCTGTTCTCAATGATTTATTAATTTTATTAATTTAACAGTTTTTTATATACCGCTTTTGTACCAAAGCGGTTTACAATAAACAACAGCACATAATCTCTGAAGCTATGTTTTACATTGAACAAGGGGTATACAACTTGAAGTTAAATTAGGGCGTTATGTTTGAGTTAACGGATCATTGGTGGTTATTATATATACACTTATGTAATGTCATTTGGCCCAAAGTTTTCTATGAAGAGGTGCGTTTTTAGTAGTTTCTTCATATCTTTGGTGGACTGTGCAGATCTAATGGGTTCGGGTATAGAGCTCCAGATTGTGGGGGCATATATCAAGAAGGCCCTATTGCTTGTTTGTTGTGTGCATTTGGTCTTGAGGGGAGAGATGGCCAGGAGACTCTGGGTTGCAGATCTTGGTCTTGTCGTGGATGTGATTTGATCCTTGAGACAGGGAGCAGAGCGGTTATTAAGGATTTTGTAGGTGGTAGTTATGGATTTCTGCTTAATCCATTGGGCAATTGGGAGCCAGTGCAGACTTCTAAGGATTGGAGTTATGTGTTGCTGACTTGGTTTTCCTGTTAGGATTCTGGTGGTGGTGTTTTTTTCTAATTGGAGTGGGTATGTTGCCTGTTTTGTCACTCTTGATATAGGATATTACTGTAGTCAAGGTGAGGTATAATGACAGCTTGAAATACAGACCTGAAGTCGTTGTCTTGTAGCAGAGTGCGTAGAGGTTTGAGGAGTCTAAGTTTCCAGTATGCTGCATTAGCTGCATTCTTGATGTATGCAGCATGTTGACGCTGCTGTCAATCGTTATACCAAGGTACTTGATTTCCTTTTTTATGGCAATTTCATCATTATGTAGTGTGAGCTTGTCTGGCGGTTTGAAATTTTGGTTTCTGAATATTAGTAATGCTTCAATTTTGTTTTTGTTCACTGCGAGTCAGGTTGGCAAGGAGGTTTGTGACAGCGGAGAAGACATTGGATATGGTAAATAGTCTTGATTGAGGACATTTAATGGCATGTAGGACATGATATCATCTGCGTAGAGGTGAAAGTGCATGTTCCATTTTCTTAATAGGTTGCAGGTGGGCTGTATGTATATGTTAAATAGTAAGCCAGACTGAATCGAGCCTTGAGGAATATCTTGTGTTAGATTAAATGGTTTGGAGTTATTGGGTCTGATTTTTACTTGCATGGTTCTGTCTAAGAGATAGGATATAAACCATTTTAAGGTGCTGTTGATCAGTCCTACGTTTTTGAGTCTTTAAGCATGGTGTGATGTGCTACTGAGTCGAACGCTGCGGTGATGTCCAGGAAGACCAACATGAATCCTTGTCAAAGCTTGTCAAGGCCTGTGATGAGCTGGTTGAAGAGATCCGTGAATAGTGAGTCAACGCCATGCTGGGGGTGGAAGCAGTGCTGTTGCGGGTCCAATGGGTCATAAGAGTCAATATGGTTTTGAAGTTGTTGTTGTGCAGCTTTCTCGATTATTTTAGTCAGGAATGGAATGCTGGTGATTGGTCTATAACAGCTGGGGAGAATTGTGTCTAATGCAGGTTTCTTTAGTGTAGGGGAATTGAGGCCTGTTTGAGCATTAGGGATAGGTATCCTTGGGAGAAGGATGTTTGGACTATCTTTAGGATAGTCTGAGTGAACTCATTGTGAAGGGATTCTAACCATGTCACTGGACATGGATCCAGTGGAGATGTGGTACTGATCCTGCTGATGATATCTGAGAGTTCTCTCTTGGATATTAGGTTAACATGTGCCATAAGTGGATTTCATTTGCGTTGTCCAGTTGTTGGGGGGGGGGGGGGGGGTCATAGTGCTGTGGAGTTGTTGGTCTGTGCCTGTTGGAGAGAAAGTCAGCCATAACCTGTGGGTCAAGTTGCATTTTCATGTTTGTTGCATCTGTTGTGTTGGGGGTCACTGGTCAGCTGGGACACGATTGAGAATAGTTCTCTAGGACAATTGAGGGACTTTGTGAGAATGCTCGTGTAATATTCATTTTGGCACTTGTTGCATAGATTGTTGTATTCTGTCTGCATGGCACGGAGTTGTAGCTTAATATTTGCATCTTGTGAACATTTCCACTTTCTTTCTAACAGTCTGAGCTTTCCTCTGAGCTGGAAAAGATTCTTGGAGTACCGAGAAGGGGGGGGGGGGGGGTGGGCGGAGGGTGAGGATTTGGGGTGGTTTGTTAATTGTCTTCCATTGTATGTTGTTGCATCATTGTTGCACAAGTTCCATGAGCTGATGAAATTGTCGAGGACATGTATGTCAGCATCTAGAAGCGAGGAGACCTCATCTAGGAACGGTTGTGGGCTGAATGCCTTGAAACGGCATCTATGTTGCTGTTGTTGGGGTATATTTGGTAAGTGGATATTGTTTGGCAGTCTGAGAGATATCATGGTATAGTTGGACCAAGGCATGGGGTCAATTTGAATGGTTAGATCCATTTTCTGTAGTGTGTTAGGTATAAATATGAGGTCAAGGAGGGAACCTTTGCAGTGAGTAGGTGCATCAATTATCTGGCTTAGTTGTAGTGATTCCATGGAGTTCAAGAATGCACTTGCTTGCTTTGTTGTTGTAGCTGGGAGGCTAAGGTCACCCATAAGGATGAAGTGGGTTTTTTTGGATGCTGTATGTGTGCATGCCTTGTCTAGTAGAGCTGAGAGTTTGTCAGTGTTGGTGGTGGGTTTTCTATATGTTAGACAGATAGTGTGTTCACAGTTGGAAATAGGTAGTCTATTGTTTGTAGGGATTGGAAACTGACCATGAAGAAGTTCAGGTGTTTCTTTGCCAGAATTAGTACCCATCCTCCTCTTCTGTCTGTTCTGGGATGATTAAACAGCATAAGCATCTGGTTGAGTAGAACGTTGTCAGAGCTAGTGATCCAACTTTCAGTGATACACATTGTCATTGTCTGTATGTTGTATATGGTCTATTAGGGTTTGAGTTTTATTATGAACTGAATGTGCTTTAATAAGTGAACACTTGAGTGGGTAGTTTGGGGCTGGTGCTCTTTACTTCTTTCACGTTTATCTTCTGCCGAAATTCAGGGTACAGTCCTACATTGGCTTCCACTCTTTCCTTTCACATCAGTCCTATTTTGAATCATCCCAGGGTTCTAGTTCCTCTTCTTTTCCTCTCACCTGTGGTGTTCTGCAGGGATCAGTTCTCGCACCTCTTCTTTTTAATATTTTCCTGGCTCCTCTTGTTACTATTATCCAGCAGCATGGTGTCTCCACATATTATTATGCAGATGACATTCTGCTGCTGTTCCACACAGATCCCAATGCCCCTGATTTAACTGCCCTTAACAGATGTCTAGAGGAGTAGCCTAGTGGTTAGAGCAACTGCCTAGTACCCAGAAGATCAAGGGTTAATTTTCCACTGGCACTCCTTGTGACTTTGGGCAAGTCACTTTACCCTCCATTGCCTCAGAAGAAAAGGCTGACAATCTACTTCCAGTGATACATTGCCAAGAAAACCCAGAGGCAGCTGGGTCACTATGAGTCAACACTGACTTGATAGCACTAAAAAGAAATCAGATGTCTGTCTTTTATTGCTACCTGGCTTTTGTCACAGGGCAGAGACAGCAGAGCCCATGGAAACAAGCGGAAATGCAGCCAGTGAGACTGATCATGACAGTTCAGAGGAACACAGGGTAGGATGTTGCCATAGGCAACCTAAACAAAGCAGCTCACGTGCAAAGGAAACACGCCCAAACAACAGAAAGGCTAAGGAATTAGGAGCTAATGGAAGCCAGCTGGGTGTGGGTGGAGCTGACACGCACATAGAAAAGCTCAGTGCACGTGGGGTTAGACAGAGCCAGCGTGTGCAAGGGAGCCAGCGTGTGCAAGAGAGTCAGTCCAGAGAGAGCCAACGTGGGGCTAGACAGAGCCAACGTGGGGTTGGAGAGAACCAGCGTGTGCAAGAGAGACGGAGCCAGCTTGAGAGTCCAAGCAACAGATGGACTGAGCGTGGGAGCAGGAGTGAAAGTGAGAGTGAGAGTGAAGGGGAGAGAGAGAAGACATACGCAGGACACAGCAGGAGTGAAATAGAACCCGGTTGGAGCACGGGAGCAGGCAGCTGTGTGGCTGGAAGCCAGAGATATAAATGGAGAAATTCTAATTGGAAGGGAGCTGAGAGCAGAACTCTGAGAGCGTCAAAGCCCAGCAAATGCTATCAAAAAGGTAACCAAACATTTGATTGTGAAGTTAGCTGGAGGAAGCCAGAGGAAAGTTTTTATACAAACTGGCAGAAAAACAGTAAAGCTTTTATACCTGAGCATAAGTCTGTATCTGGAAGAGGTTTTAAAGGCAGAAGCCAGGAGACGTTTTTACGTGATTTTATTCCAGCGTCGATAGCAACTGAGCATAGCTTGAGGCAGAGACTGTTCAAGCCCAACCCTAATGTTTCTAGTAGAGGGAAAAGGGAAACTAAGAATTCTCTATCTCCCACCACATTTAAGAAGCTCCCAAGAAAGACACTCCAAGGAATACGGTAGCAGCTTAGCTAACATTCTTACCCAGAGGGAAAGAGACTTCTTGCAGAGCAAGGGGAGACTGTTTAGCAATGTTTCACATGCTGCAAGAGATGACCTCTTAACAGAAGAGCCTGAAGAGATGCAATATGAGCTACAGGGGGATAATGTAAGCAGTGATTACATGGACTGTACGCTCTCTGTCTCAGATAACGTGTTATCTCTAAGATAAGTGTGTAGAATTGCCAAAGCTTGAAAGCCACAAAGAAAATGCCTTTGTTTGCTGAAGAGAGCTGTTTTTGAGCCCTTTTCATTTACTTGTTTAAAAGCTGAAAGTAAGCAATTTTTGTTCCTGTTCTTGCTTTGTTTTTGCCCAAGTGGGGTTTATATGTTTTGTTTGACTCACCCAAAAGAAACCTCTTGGAAGGGGAAATAAAACCTTTTTTGAAGCCTTACCTCGGTGCCACAACTGCTTATTTCAACTACATATCCCAGAAGGCCAAGCAAGGCTCTGGGCTGGATCTAGGCTGGGTGATAAGAAAGGCCTTTTGACAGATGGCGTAGAATTGAGGATTTTTTTTGGGGGAGTGATTTTTGAAAAAGAAAAGGAAGGCAAAGTAAAGAAGAGACGATATCTGGAAGACTGCTGGTACCAAAAGAGCACTGGTGAGCGGAGCTTTCGCTGGCAGGTCGGCCAGGGAGGTGGAAAAGACCTTTCTCACATGCTGAGATCTACCTGAAACCTGAGGTAAAAGTAGCCTGGGTGAAAGGGTAGGATAACAGTGAGAAAGGGGTACTGTTGCTCACAGTGGGGGATTTTAAAAGAAAAGTACCGCACTTGGTGGGTCTTTCTTTTTCTTTTATTTACAGGTGCAGCAGACTCCAGGGGAGACATGGAGCCATGCGACCTGATGATGTGGATGCAGACGCAATGGGATAAGCAGGCGGAGCTTGTCCACCAACTCCAGACAAGCCAAGCAGAGATACTGCAGGAGCAACAACGGCCTCTGCTAGAGACTATGGAAGCCCTCTTGAAGAAGTCGCAGACAACAGGAGGAACAGGTTTCCATGTGTTTCCTCAAGCAGGAATGGACAGTTGCAATGTATTTTCGTTAGGACAGTTGACACAACAAGACAATTTAGACGACTATATCGATGCTTTCGAGAGAATAACGGAGACCCTTAAATGGCCAATAGAGCAATGGGCGATTAGGTTCACCATGACACTTAAAGGGGAGGCTCTATCCGCATTTAAGGCTATGCCGGCTAGTCTCGCAGCAGATTATGTAGAAATAAAGAAAGCGGTGAAAGACAGGTTAGGTCTTACCCCGAGGCACTATAAACGTATGTTTAGGGAAGCAAAGATTAACCCTAAGGAAACTCCTAGAGCTCTATACCAGAGGCTCAAGAGTTTGGCACATAAATGGCTTACCCCAGAGAGAAGGTCACTGGAGTCCATTTTGGAAGAAATAGTATTGGAGCAATTTTTACAAGCAGTGTCCCCAGAATTGAAGACATATCTCACCCTACAGGATTGCCACAGCACAGAGGAGGCAGCCAATACAGCCGATAGATTTTATGAGGCCAAAAGGACTGATACCTCAGGTATTGGGATTTTAAAGGTGGCTGGTATGGTAAATCCTGGTAGCGTGAGAAAGTCTGGTAGAGGAAAAATGTCTAATGTGTATAAATATGATGGTGCTAACAATGATGTTTCATATCCTGTTAAAGGAAAATGTTATGGCTGTGGAAGGACAGGTCACTTCCAGCGGGATTGTAAGGCACGTACAGTCCTGGTATCAGCTGATGGGAAACAAGTCCCCGAAGGATTCATCCAACAGGTTCAGGTGGAGGGAGTGGATACCCTGGCACTGCTTGATTCGGGGGCCGATCAAAGCATGGTTTCCCAGAAGTTGTGGGAAACCATCGAACACCATCGGTCGTCGACCCTGAGTCAAGCAGAGGGTCAGGTACACATATGCTGTGTGCATGGGGCATCTTCCCATTATCCCCTATACGAGGTAACCATAAAAGGATTTGGGACAGCCCGACGTATATCGGTGGCTGTGGTTCCAAAACTGCCCTATGCAGTGGTCCTGGGGAGAGATTGGGCTCCTTTATGCCGGGAAATGGAAAGAGGTCTGAGGAATGAGTCAGCCCTTAAACCCCCACAAAGTCAGCCAGTAAAAGCAGAAGCATTAGCGGCACGAATCCCCAGCCCTCTGTTTGGGAAAATCCCTAGAACAGGATCCCAGCCTCAACCCCAAGTAAAAGAAATACCACATGAAAAACACAAGTTCATACTCCAGTTCTGTAGAACCACTGAGCAAGCCAAGGGTCCAAAAAGAGCCTCAGCGGCAGCCGCGGGCTATGATCTTTTAAGTGTGGAGGACACTGTAATTTTAAAAGGGGGGAAAGCGCTAGTGGACACAGGTATCCAGGTGAAGATCCCGGATGGATGTTATGGGCGCATAGCGCCCAGGTCAGGGTTGGCCATGAAGTACTCCTTAGATGTAGGAGCAGAGGTCATTGACCCAGACTATCGGGGTTTGATAAAAGTACTGCTATTCAATTTTGGGGATAGGGATTTTAAGGTTCACATCGGCGACCGTATTGCACAGCTCATTTGTGAGCGAGTAGGGTTCCCCACAGTGGAAGAGGTTCCCTCTTTGCCACCCACAAAACGAGGGACGGGTGGATTTGGCTCCACAGGGGAAAGAGAAGTGAGGAACCTGACAGCCTTGAGTGAGGAAAGGAGCGAGGAAGACCTCGGCCCTCAGATAGCAGATTGGAAGAAACAGCCCATCCCCAGGATAGGTACCGAGTTATCACCCCAACAACGGAAGGAGTTGCTCCAGATGTTGGAAACATTTTCCGATGTATTGACGACTAGGCCGGGTGAGACCCACCTAGTCGCTCATGAAATCATTACAGCACCAGGACAGGTGGTCCGGCAGCGCCCTTGTAGAATGCCTGAGACCAGGAAGAGGGACGTCATCGGGCAGGTTAAAGAAATGCTGGCCACAGGGATAATAGAAGAGTCACGGAGCCCGTGGTCTAGCCCAGATTCCACCTCCTCCCGCCCCCTGTCGGCTATCCCTGTACTGCTGCTCTAGCCGTGCAGGGAGGATCTGAGGGGGAATATTGGGAGGATGGCTTGCGGGGCTGCACGTCCTGCTGGGACGTGCAACCCCATAAGTTGCGACTTGAATCAGTCCCGTATTGTGCTAGATATGCAAATAATCCAAATATAAGAATTTATTTATTTTTATTTATGTATTTAAAGCTTTTCTATATCACGCTCTTTAAAATCAGTGTGGTTTACAAGTAACATTTCTTTGTACAAAACAGGATGGCCCTGCTTTGTACTTACATTGAACAGGCATAGAGCTTTGGAATAGAGCACTCAGAATGAAATGAAGGAAAAAATAAATATAGTCATTAGAATGGTATGATAGTGTGATGGCCAAAATGTTTTAAAACTGAAAATTATAAAAAAATATTATTTGATAATAGAGAATCATTTCTCTTAAATTATTTATCTATAATATTCTCTTTTACTCAATGCTATTTTCTTCTCCTACACATACTTTGTCAATAGATATCATTTTGTCATACAGTAGTATATAGCTCCATTTGCTACACTTCAGCATTTTTAAAAGGCAGCATAGTCCCCTTTTGAACACACTTTATGAATGCAAATGTCCCAGTTTAATTACTGATTTGGTTTATATTATATTTCCCCCTTTATTGGTGATTTCCTTCTAGATGGTGTCATTCCTAAAAGGGTCTCCATTGCAAGCAAGATAATACTGTGTGGCTGTTGAATACAAGCTCTCTGCCTAAGAGCTCCAAAGGGGTTTTGTTTTTCATTTTTAATAGCTAATTCTTTTTATGCTGTATTTAAAAGAGGGATTTTTTTGTGTTCTGGGATAAAGCAATTTTTTTGCTGTTAAGAGTTCTTTTTTTTCCTCCTCTAGCCTTCAAGTTTACAGGAGTAAGCAAGTTCTTTGAAGTCACTGACTTCATCAGGTGTTAGATCCCTCCCTTCTCACTCCAGCTCCCACCCACCCAATGTGAGAATTCTTGCTGTATAGGGCTACTCCCCAATTAGCTTGTTGACAAAACAATTTGCCATTCTTCAAGGAGCCTTGATTAGGTAATTTAACAAGATCTATTGATCTATATACTTCAGACACATAGGGATATGTTTACTAACCTGCGTTAACGTAGCAGATGCTCCATTAACGCACACCAGGTAAGGTCAATGCGCGGAAACATTATATAATGCATGTTAATGTTACATAACGCACGTTAACGTTACATAATGCCCGTTAACATCCCCGGCCGCTGTAAGTCCCGCAGAGGGTGGAGAGAGGGCTGAGAGAAGGGGTCAATGGGTGGGGAGTGGGCGGGGAGAGGCCCCATCCACACTAACGCGGGGAAATGAAGGGCTGAATCTTACCGCAACTGAAAACCTGGCGTTAGAACACATTTGCAAGAGAGAGAAACCATTTCAGTGTCAGCAATGTACAGCATAGGCAGGGAGCCCCAGAAAAGTGATAGTAGTGCTACATTTGCTGCAACAGCATAGTGGCCAAGTATGAAAGGCCACTATGGTGACAGTGCGAATGGGGCATAGGGGGCTGCAGGCTGGACATGTAGTGGGGGCAGCTGGGGCACAGGGATGACCAGGCGGACGCCTAGATGACACATAGGAACATAGACATGGGAATCAGCAAGACAGCCGCTGACCAAAGCAAAACACAAACCACCCTAGCCAATAGTTGCCAGGGCACAGACTGGACATCCCCCAGCCACCCGTCCCCCATGTGGAAGGGGAAAAATGTTGGTAGGCTGTGATGGGGATGTGTGGAAGGCCACATATGCCCCTCACCCCTCACCCCTGACACCGCAACCTAGGCACCCACCTACCCGTGCAGTGGATGGCCTGGGATGGTGCACCAACAACATATGACCATGTCAGCACGGCAGAGGTGGGTTGTGTGTGTCCGTGCTGGAGGGAGCAGTGGCACCTGCCTGCAGTGGACTAAGTTCATGCCCTGTACCAGTACGTGGTGTGCAGTGCAACAGAAAAGGGATGGCTGAGGAGACATACAGGTAGCTCCAGGGACCAATGTGACCCTGTGGCAACACTGTGGCACAGTACACACAGCCAGTGTGTCCCTAAGCAGAGGATCACAGGTTCAGGTCCCAGCTGTGGGCCCTGCACAGCAATTCTCAATATTTGATCCCACTATGTAGATCAAACAGAAACCAGAGAAGGTCTTGCTGAGGAGAAGGAAAGATACATCCCAATATTTTACCCCACCATGTATACAAAACAGAAACCAGAGAAGGTCCTGCTGATTAGAAGGAAAGGTACATCACAATAATTTACCCCACTATGTATATAAAGCAGAAAACCTGAAAAGCTTGGGCTGAGGAGAAGGAAAGGTACATCCCAATAACATACCCTACTACATAGATAGAACAGAAAACCAGAAAAGGTCTGGCTGAGGAGATGTAAAGGTACACCACAATAATTTACCCCACTATGTAGATAAAACATAACACCAGAAAAGATCTGGCTGAGGAGACATACAGGTAGCCTCAGGACCCATGGCAACACCTTGGTGTGTGTGTGTGTGTGTGTGTGTGTTGCACATACCATGCCTGGGTGCACATGTGTTCCCTGTGAGCCTGCACCAGGGATTGGTGAGTGGATTGTCTGCAGTCAGTCTGTGTATGGTTGGAACACCCTGTATGCTGCTGCAGAGGCTGTCTGATGGTGAATGGCAGATGGTGGTATGTGGCAAGGGAGGATCCACGGGCCCACCACCACATCATGGCTGGTCTGCCACTGCCACAGTCACACATATGCGTCCTGTGCACTAGCCCTGGAGGGCTGTCTATCACCATCAGGATTGGGGTCACTGGACCCAGGGCCAATCCCCATGCTGCAGTCACCTGTTCCGCCATGACCTCCCTGACAATATGGGTGAGTGTGGGCCCTCAGGGGCACATAGTGTAGACCACTCTGACTGGTAGGGGCAGTGCTACATATCCCCCATGTGAGTCTAGACACTCCTACGCCCTACTGACAGGTGTCCATGGCAGCCAGACCCCAACACTGGGTATGCAGTGACATGGGTGATTTCTGGTCCCAGAAGACGACATGTGACTGTGGAACTCAGATGGGCACAGTGCTTCATTTATTGCACTGTTATGAACACCTGTTACACACTGGTAGGGATGGGGATGTGCAGCAGGACCTATCTCCAGCACCACGTGTACTGCGGACCTAGTGCTGTGCGCACACCCTTACCCTCAGGGTGAACAGAGAACCTTCCAAATAGCAGGGTCTGTAGCTACTCTGTGGCAGTATCACACCCTGGCAGGCCATTATACCAAGCTGCAGTAACAGAGAGGTGCAGACCCCATGTGGTGATCAGCTGTATAGTGCTGATATGCATGTGCAATGCATCATGGGTGTTGGTGCAGCTAACCTATCTGGCGCACACAGCAGATGGCTTGTGCGGTGACCTGCAGTCCCCCTGTACCCAGCCATTGCTGTACAACAGGGCAGAGAGGTAAAGCACACTGGCTAGTACAATGAAGTTACAAACAGTGGTCATGGGTCAGATTCCCCATTGTTACCTCCTCCCATGCCTTGCCAACCAAGATAATTTGCATGCCACTAACAGTCGTACCCTCGCAGATCAGTACTGCCAGCCCCTAACACCCTCACCACAGTTGAAAACAGTCCCACAGTCCATCCATCTGCAGCTGTGCATAGTCCTGTCTGCCTGTGCAGGCTGACACCCCATGTCATGCGCTGGTACCCTGTTCTGCATTGTGCCTCTGTGTGCGTCCCCACCTGTGCCTGATCTGCATGGCACCACCACTCTGCTGTTGACCCACCATTGTAACTATCATGCCAGCACAGCCCCCACCGGGGGACACGTACACCCATCAACTGCCACCCACTGTCTCACAAGCATGTTACATTGCCAGAGCCCTGTGCCGTGGTACAGTCACCCACAATATGTTCGTCAACAGTACTGACAGCTACATGGTCTGCCCGAAGATATGGCATGTCCAGGACCCCCCCCAGCCTCCCTCCGTCAATCACCTGTGCAGTGCCGTTCCCCCATGCCCACCCAGTGTCAGGGTGACATCTGTCCCAATGCCCATAGGTGATGCATGTCAAGCTGAGGCGCCTTGCAGCCCATAGGGCACACTAACCTAGGGCACCCTAACATTGTTAGGGCACCTTAACCATTAGTGCCATATCCCAGAGAGCCCCTGAAGGTGACCTGTCCAGGGGTGCCCAGTACTGTGCCTTGCCTAGAGAGCCTGAGAAGGCGCCCCATATGGCGCCTCACAAGGCACCATACAAAGCACCTGAGGAGCAATATGTCACCGTACAATATGGCGCCCACTAAGGCTCCTACTAAGGCGCCATGTAAGGCGCAGAAACCACAAGAGCCCCCAGAACGCGCCATTTTCTGGAGTGTGGTTTAGGGTGCCATATGACGTGCCTTTGGGCTAAGGAGACCCATGGTGCGCTCTGTAGCATATCGATGCCAAGGCATGCTCCAAGGCGCTGTAATCAAAGTACGCCTAAAACGCGCATGAGGCCCATATGGCATCAAGCCTGACAAGCTGTAACGTAAAGCAGCAATGCCCACAAGATCATGGTCAGTCAGAGCATCATAACGTTGTGTGTGTAGCGCAGTGGGAGGCAATATGTCTGACAACAATGTACTGGGGGTTCAAATCCCGGAAGAGAGGACCACAAGTCCAAAGGGATGGGAATATGGCACAGCACACCTAGAAAGAACAGTTGTGTTTAGATATATAATAGGATACCAGAAACATAAACATATAGACCAACTTGCGTCACAAACCGAGCAAGGAAAGCGTGTGACAAGGTGCGTAGCAATGCCCGCACTGCTCATGCACACTTTTACTGTGTCATGGGAGAACTGACCACATGCAGCATACAAGACGGCTGCCAGGTCAAGGAAGCCAGCCTTTTTCCATGCAGACCTCTACCTCCTGGCGGAGCAGATATGCAGGCGCCAGGGGCACCTGTTCCCAGGCTCCTCCTGCCGGCAGAACCTCAGCAGAGTGAGGAGGGCCTCAGTATGCCTCACAAGCACTGTTCCCTCTAAGCTGTGCGTGTGTGCGCGCGCACACACCTCACCGAGCGAGCGCACATACTTTACAACAGAGCGCACAAAAATTACTGCTCTGATTCTGATAGAAAACAACACAGACATCTTAAAATTTGTAATTACTATAAATTTCCCGCTTCATTTAGTAATCGTTTATTTTCATTTAATTTGATTAAAATCAATGTGGTGTACATACTGTATTCTGACGTGTAGTCAAATGTTAAAGTATATAACTCTGAGTGTCGTTATGTGGCGCACAAAAATTTAACCTTCCTTCAAAAGCTGCACACGGCTGATATTTTATGTGCACACAGCCTACAGAAAATTAGAGGGAACATTGCTCACAAGGCGCTACAATATGGTGGCAGACTACCCACGTGAGGTATCTTTATCTTTATCTTTATTAAAATTTGATATACCGCTATGGCAAAAGCATTAAGCGGTGTACAATAAAACTGATTAGCACCACAACCCAAGAAACGGAACGCCAAAATTTAAGACAGGAAAGAAGGGTAAAGAGAAAGTGAACAAATCACATTGGAACACTTAACAATAAATCATAATAAGTCATAAAAAACAGATCATGTTAACACTTAACATCAAATCATAACAAATCATAAGGAGAAATGATATTAACCAAACCAGAGTACACAAAAGGACAAAAGAAAACAGACAGGGATGATACATGGGGTTAGCACACAAACAGAGACCCATCAGGGGGGAGCTTCAGGGGGAAGGTCAAAAGCTTTCTGGAATAGGTAAGTTTTGAGCAGTGACTTAAACTGAGGGTAGGATGGTTCCAGACGAAGTGAGGCAGGTAACATATTCCAAAGTAAAGGACCAAGGAAAAACCAGGCTGAGTGCCGTGTCTGCTCCAGACGGGCTTGGGAAGGTGAAGGAAGAGACAAACGGTTAGCATGAATTGAACGAAGCAGCCGATGGGGAGAATATAGTGAAATACAATCTGCCAGGTAACGGGGAGTACAGGTGTAAATGGTCCGGTGAAGGAGAATCAGAAATTTATATTGAAAGCGATATTGGAGAGGAAGCCAATGCAAACGGAGCAGAACAGGAGTGATATGATCATATCTACTGGAGAAAGTAACGAGGCGAGTTGCAGTATTCTGGATACGTTGTAACCTCTGAAGACAGTATTTGGGAAGATTGGCCAGATAGACATTGCAGTAGTCCAATCTGCTGATTACAAGGGCAATGACAAGAGTAATTAGGGCGCTAGAGGGTAAAACAGACCGGACGGCCCTAATTTGCCACAAAGCAGTGAAGGAACAACGGGAAACCATTGAAATATGCTCAGAGAAAGTTAAAGAAGAGTCCAGAATTACACCCAGATAGCGAAAAGAAGAGGTAAGGGGAATACTAGATGATCCAATAGAAGGTGCAAGAGTGGGGCATGTACCACTGAGAGAAACCCACATTGCTGAAGATTTTGCTGGATTAAGATGAAGAAAATTCTCCAATAACCAGGAGGCAATGTGGGAAAAACATAGGTTCAGCTCTGAAATGTCAGGGGAGAGAGGTGAAGTATGGAATAGGACAGAGGTGTCCAAACCTGTCCTGGAGGGCCACAATCCTGCCAGGTTTTGGGATAGCCCTAATGAATATGCATGAGATATATATGCATTAGAGATATCCTGCCAACCTGACTGGTTTGTGGCCCTCCAGGACTGGATTTGGAGACCCCTGCTTTACACCTCTGTCATTTAAGATGGTGAGTGGGCAAGGTACAGATGTCCTAGACATCAAAAGGGTAGCTAGAATGTGTCACATTCATCCTCGATTCTCACCACCACCAAAAAGATGTCTAATGGACAATATTTTGGTGGTGGTGAGAAGTGAGGAGGAATGTGACAAATTCTATCTAACCTTTTTGATGTCTTGGACATCTGCACCTTGCCCACTCACAATCTTAAATGACAGAGGTGTAAGGCAGGGGTCTCCAAATCCAGTCCTGGAGGGCCACAAACCAATCAGGTTGGCAGGCTATCTCTAATGCATATATATCTCATGCATATTCATTAGGGCTATCCCAAAACCTGGCAGGATTGTGGCCCTCCAGGACAGGTTTGGACACCTCTGGAATAGGAGAACTATGTCATCCGCATATAGATAGGATGAAACCGAATATTGCTGAATGATCAAGGGCAGAGGGGCAAGGAAAATATTAAACAAGAGAGGGGAAAGCACAGAGGTAAGTGCATGGGGACAGGCACACCAACCAGGAGTGCAACACAATAGCCAGCAACCAACACACATATCAAACACGCACAGCAAGGGAAAAGGACGTGTTTGTGGGTAGAACCAGGAGCAATGTAGGCCACACTGCTGATGTGTACAGGTCTGCCCTACCCCCAGGATGCCCCAGGCCGCAATACAGAGGTTTGTGATTCATCCTGGTGTTATGTTGTTTGCTCCTGTTGAGGTTCCATAGCTCTGCCCTACCCCCAGGATGCCCCAGGCCTCATTACAGAGGTGTGTTATCCATCCTGGTGTTATGGTGCTTGCTCCTATTGCAGTCTCTTAGCTCTGCCATACCCCCAGGATGCCCCAGGCCTCATTACAGAGGGGTGTTATCCATCCTGATGTTATGGTGGTGGCTCCTGCTGCAATCTCATAGCTCTGCCCTACCCCCAGGATGCCCCAGGCCTCACTACAGAGGTGTGTTATCCATCCTGGATTGGCACATTCCTGCTGCAGTATCATCTAGAAGTAAGGAGATCCTGGATTCTCTACAGGGAGAGCTATTCAGGCAATTGGTAACAGACCCCACATGTTAAGGGGCCATGCTGGACTTGGTGTTTACCAAAGGTGAAAGTGTTTCTGATGTTGTAGTGGGAGATCATTTTGCATCCAGTGATCACCAGATGGTGTGGTTCAGTATTAGGACTAGGGCTGTTAGAATCCATTCAAAGGTAAGGATCTTAGACTTTAGGAAGACTAACTTTGCCAAAATGGGCCAATACCTCAGGGAGTCGTTAGTGGGATCGGAACAGCTGGGGGATGTAGAAAAACAGTGGCAAAACTGAAAGGGGATATTTTAAAGGCAACCAACCTTTTTGTTAAAATGGTAAATAAAAGGAAAAGGAAAAGGAGACCGCTATGGTTTTTGAAAGAAGTAGCTGAAAAAGTGAAGAAAAAGAGGGAGGCCTTCATGAAATACAAGAGATCACAGAGAGAGGAAGACAGGCATCTGTATTTGGAAAAACTTAGAAAGCTAGCAAAGTAGTCAGGAAGACAAGATTCAAAAGGAGGAGGGAATACTCAATGCAATAAAATGGGGGGGATAAGACATTTTTCAGATATATTAGTGAGAAGAGGAAGGGCAAAAGTGGTATTGTCAGACTCAAGGGTGCAGGGGAGGAATATGTAGAAGCTGATAAGGATAAAGCGGAATTGCTTAACAAATATTTCTGTTCTGTGTTCACAGATGAAGAACCAGGAGCAGGACCTCGGAAAACACCCACAAACAGGAACAGAAGCGAGGGACATCTTGAACAATTTTCAGAAGACGGTGTTCGTGAGAAACTAGCTCAACTTAAAGTAGACAAAGCGATGGGATCGGATGGGATACAATCTAGAATACTGAGGGAACTTGGGGACGTTCTAGCAGCTCCACTGACTGACCTTTTCAATGCCTCGTTGGAGTCGGGAGTGGTGCCAAAGGACTGGAGAGAGGCTCATGTGGTGCCTTTACACAAAAGCGGAAGTAAGGATGTGGTTGAAAATTACAGGCCGGTTAGTTTAACTTCGGTGGTGAGTAAATTATTGGAAACGCTGCTGAAAGAGAAAATAGTGAGGTTTCTGGAGTCCAGCGGATTACAGGATCCGAGGCAGCATGAATTCACCAGAGGCAGGTCTTGTCAGACAAATCTGATTGATTTCTTTGACTGGGTGACCAGGGAGTTGGAAGGAGGGAGAGCCCTAGATGTGGTGTATTTAGATTTCAGTAAAGCCTTTGACACTGTTCCTCACAGGCGACTTATAAACAAACTGAGCACCCTAGGGATGGACCCTAAAGTTACTGCTTGGGTTAGAAATTGGTTGGGTGGGAGGCGACAAAGAGTACAAGTAAATGGAGCTCACTCTGAGGAGAAGGATGTTACTAGTGGTGTGCCCTAGGGATCTGTCCTTGGTACGATTCTGTTTAACATCTTTGTTAGAGATATAGCGGAAGGGCTGTCGGGTAAGGTTTGCCTCTTTGCAGATGATACCAAAATCTGCAATAGAGTAGACACCCAGGAAGGTGTAGATAACATGAGGAGGGATCTAGCTAAGCTTGAAGAATGGTCTAGAATTTGGCAGCTGGGATTTAATGTTAAAAAATGTAAGGTCATGCATTTGGGTTGCAGCAATCCAAGGGAGCATTATAGTATAGGGGGTGAAGTACTTTATTCCACTAAAGAAGAGCGGGACCTAGGCGTGGTTGTGTCTGATGATCTTAAAGTAGCTAAACAGGTAGAAAAGGTGACGGCAAAAGCTAGAAGGATGCTTGGGTGCATACGGAGAGGAATGGCTAGCAGAAAAAAGGAGGTGATAATGCCTCTGCATAAGTCTTTGGTGCAACCTCATTTGGAGTATAGTGTGCAATTCTGGAGACCGCACCGTCAAAAGGATGTGAACAGGATGGAGTCGGTGCAGAGGGTGGCTACTAAAATGATTAGTGGTCTTCATTATAACGTATATGAGGACAGACTGAAAGTCTTAATATGTACACCTTAGAGGAAAGGCGGGATAGAGGTGATATGATTGAAATGTTTAAATACCTCCGTGGTATAAATGTTCAGCGAGAGAGCCTCTTTCAATTGAAAGCAAGTTCTGCTACGAGGGGACATGGGATGAGGGTGAAGGGAGATAGATTCAGGAGTGATATGTGGAAATATTTCTTTACGGAAAGAGTAGTGGATCCGTGGAATAGTTTCCCAGTGGAGGTGGTAGAGATGAGGACAGTAAGTGAATTAAAAAAAGCATGGGGCAAACACAGAGGATCTCTAAAGGTAAAAAGGCGACTATTGTAGTTGTTGATATGGAAGGGCAGACTAGATAGGCCATGTGGTCTTTTTCTGTCATCATATTTCTATGTTTCTATGTTTTTATCCTGGTGTTATGGTGGTTGCTCCTGTTGCAGTTTCATAGCTCTGCCCACCCCCAGGATGCCCCAGGTCTCATTACAGAGGTGCGTTATCTATCCTGGTGTTATGGTGGTGGCCCCTGTTGCAGTTTCATAGCTCTTCCCTACCCCCAGGATGCCCCAGGCCTCATTACAGAGGTGTGTTATCCATCCTGGTGTTATGGTGGCTGCTTCTGTTGCAGTTACATAGCTCTGCCCACCCCCAGGATGCCCCAGGTCTCATTACAGAGGTGTGTTATCCATCCTGGTGTTATTGTGGTTGCTCCTGTTGCAGTCTCTTAGCTCTGCCTACCCCCAGGATGCCCCAGGCCTCATTACAGAGGTGTGTTATCCATCCTGGTGTTATGGTGGTTGCTCCTGTTGCAGTTATATAGCTCTGCCCATCCCCAGGTTGCCCCAGGCCTCATTACAGAGGCGTGTTATCCATCCTGGTGTTATGGTGGTTGCCCCTGTTGCAGTCTCTTAGCTCTGCCTTAGCCCCAGGATTCCCCAGGCCTCATTACAGAGGTGTGTTATCCATCCTGGTGTTATGGCAGCTGCAGCTGCTGATGTGTGCAGGTCTGCCCTGTCCATATGTGGTCCCTGAACCCCAGACGGCATGTGGCGGCACATCCCCGGGCCACACCCTGATGTGGCTGCCACTGTGGCCAGGGTGCAATGGTGGGTCACATGAACCACGCCCCCACCACTGCACACTGTGGCACATGCCTATGCAGCCTCTGCATGTGTAGGATTCGTGTTGCAGCCAGGCCCCTGGGTGTAGGTGACATACAGTGCATATGTGTGGGCTAGGGCACATGCCCCGCCCCATGGTGCCCTTTGCACAAGGCATGCCGCCATGCAGCCCCCATGGCATGCCACCCATGGCCCTCAGCATGATGATGGCACGTATGGCATGGTGGTGCAGGCCCATGCATGGAGAGGCTGCCGCCTAGGCAAAGGGGCCAAGAGGGGTCCACCCAGGGCACATAGGGGGAAGGTCAGACATGTGCAGCTGCACCCGCACACATGCAGGTGGCAGAGGCAACAGCAAGCGGGGGACAGACAGCACACAGCAGAGACAGACAGCTGCTGCACCCAGATATGTGTGCTGAGCAGAAGCCGATGGTCAGGGATGCATGTCCCCTAATGGTCCCACCCATTGCTGTACCCACAGGTGGAGGACCCTCGTAAAAAGGGGTGGGAGCTGAGGCAACGCTACCCCCAATTCCTGGTGCGGTTGCAATGCGATCTACAGGAACAATGTGATGGTGAGTGGTACAGGACGTGCCATGTGCCATGGCATACACTGGTGGGCCAGCAGCCTGTGTGGCCACAGGACATGTGTGCACGATGTGCCTGATGCGTGACCGCGGTGCTAATGTGTGCATGATGTGCCAGATGCGTGACCGCGGTGCTAATGTATGTCTTACCCCCACAGCGGACGCAGCTGCAGACCAGGAACCAGCAGGGCTGGACACCGGATACGGCCAGCCAGTGCCGGAGGAGGGACGCCAGAGGAGCCCGGAGGCAGCCGAAGGTGGCGAGGCCGAAGAGGAGGTGGGCGGCAGTGGGAAGGGGGCAGAGGGGAGTGGGGAGGGGGAGAAGGGGAGCGGGGAGGCAGAGGAGGAGGTGTGGGGCCATGGGGAGGGGAGGTGGGGGTAAGGCGGGGGTGTGGGGGCATGAGGGTGGGGAGGGGGTTGGGGAGGTGGGGGAGGGGGCGGGGGAGGGGGCAGGGGTGGGGGTGGGCATGAGGGCATGGCCGGTCCAGAGCAGCACAGGCCACCACAGGGCACTGGGGGCCCCTGTCATCTGCCCCACAGTGCCGGGGATGTACCCCATCCGGGCACAGGGCCTGTGCACATCAGTGCAGGATGAGAGGCCGCACATGCAGTCACATAGACAAGGGGCGAGGTGTGTCTGTGCAGGTGTATGTGCGGCCTCCGCTTGGCTGCAGCAATGCGTGCATAGGCATATGCCCTATGGGAGCAGAGCCAAGTTGTGGGGCAGATGGTAGTGACCATGGGCGTGGTGGCTGACCAGCTGCGCATGCTGTGCGACATACTCACAGCAGATGCAGCTGACCAGCCACCCAGCCAGGTCGGCTCCCAGGGGTGTGAGTCACAGCCAGACCCATGTCACCCCTGCCCTCTAGTGTCCTGTGCCCCAGGACTGCCAACACTGGAAGGGTCAGGGGTGGAAGGGCTGAGGCCCACACAGGCCCACTGGGAGCATTTGTAACTCCCCAATAAACATATAACCTGTTGTTGTCACATTCACCATGTTCCTGTGTCTCATTTTGCAACATGGCAGTGGAGTGTGATTGCCAGGTGTGGGCATGTCCCTGTTTATCCCCCGGGGGGGGGGGGGGAGAATGATACCAGAAGGTATCCCGGTGGTGAGAATGGAATGGCTGCTGGGGACAGGGCAAGGGAATGGCCCAATAATCAGTGGGCGGTGGTAAGAACAGCGGGGCAGGTGGACCTGTGGGTGGGGGCACAGACCCCAGAGGGCATAGAGAGAGACACGACCCGAGGTGGACCAATGATGGGGGTGGGGAGAGGGGTGGGGGGTCAGTGTTGAGGGTGAGGAGAGGGGTGGCATGAGGAAGAGGGAGGCAGCATGGGACCTTGGATACAATACGGTATGCCAGCGGCGCTGGAGCAGGGATGGAGTGTGAGGACAGGGGTGGGTGGGATGACTGTGGGGCAGGGAGAGACCAGTAGGTGGGGCGCAATGTGCATGAGGTGCCAGCAGCAGAGGTGCTGTGGTCTGAACACTGGTAGCGACGGTGGGACAGACGGACGTGAAGCAGATCGGACTGACAGGGACGGCACCGCCACAGATGCCCTGCCTGGTGGGGGTATTTACGGTGACAGAATGGGCCAGGGTGAACCCAGGGGTGATGGGTATGGCAGGGGGGGTGAAGGCAAGGGTGGGGGTGCAGGGGTACCAGGGGGTGGGGGCTGTGTCATGGCCCAGTTACATTGCCAAATGGCAAGGGATGAGGATACATGTGAGCGGGACACAGAGTATCTGAGGCGGGGACCTGTGTGCGGGTAGTAGCACTGATACGGCAGGGGAAGGTGGGATGGGCAGGACAGGACCGTGTCCCAGGGGAGGGGATCAGAGGAGGATGGGCACAGGGGATGGTGGAGGGTGGCAGGAATGGCCATTCCAGGGGAGGGATATGGGTGTAGGGGGTGCCAGGGAGGGAAGGGGGTGGCAAAGGTGACCCAGGTTGTGTCCAGCAGGGATGGATAGGGGAGGGGGCATCCTGAGCGAGGAAAAGGCAAGGGCATGTGCCCAGGGCGACCACATGTGTGACAGAGGGAACATGGGACAGTCAGCTGAAACAATGGACACGTGGCAAATGCAATTTATTGTGCACATCTCACCCCCTGCAACTACACCCTTCCCCCGCGTCCTGTACCACACCAGCCACGTCCCCGCGCACCCCATGGGGTGGGTGCTACTACTTCCGCTGGCACTGCTGCTACCGGCTAGCCCATGCGTGCCAACATGGCCTCATGCACAGACACAATCCTGGCCATGCTGGCTGCCATTGACCCAGCTGACACATTCAGGGCCCGCACCTCGTGGAGGAGGCTGCCCAGCACCAGCCATTGGCATCATGCCGCATGTCGCTGGTGACGCTGTTCCTCTGCCACCTCACACAATGCCATCTGTATGCCTGTGGGTGAGACACGGTGTGAGCCGTGAGACATGGGTTGCACATTCCACCTGTACACATGCAACAGCTGACCAGACAGGTCGGACACTCACCCTCTGCGTCCACATGCGCTGCTTCTGAGTGGGAATGCATCTCCCTGATCACCTGGTGAATGGCTGCTTGTGCGGGCCGTGGTGTGGGACCCAGGGCTGGTGGTCCAGCTATGCCCCCGGCTGCAGCCTCCGCCGTAATGTTGCCATTGCCTGCCTCGACACCCACCCCACTGTCATCTGACAGGTGGGGTGCTGCTCCCCCCTCCACTTCCAGTGCTGCCTCGTCCTCCTCAGGCACCTCCACATCTGGTGCCACCTTGGACGGGAGCCACGGGCTGGACCCTTGGGGCTCCACCCCCTCCACCGCCTCCATGGCATGTATGTCACCTGTGGGGGGGTAAGGGTACACAGCTCAGGTGTGCCTGCCTACCCAGCCACGTACATGTACCTGTCCCATCATGACCTGCCAGGCTGTGTGGGCCGCGGGATATGTAGGAAAAATCGGGGTAGACCTCGGCTGTGTACATGTGGGCAGGGACTGTACTGGTGCAGGGATGTGTGGTGCACCATTGGATGTACATGTCCCCGGTGTAAGCAGTGCCTCACTGGTGACTGTGTGTGTGTGCAACTGGGTACGAGCCACGTCAACTGGTGGGACTGCTGGGGTGCTGCTGGGGTTGGCGGACCACTGTTGCCTGGGACAGGTGAGCCCTGTGGTGGCAGGGATCCATGCGCTGGGGTGCATGCCCTGGGGCGGTGTGGGACCCTGGTGCTGTGAACATTGGGTGGCTGTGCAGAGCGGGTGCATGGATGTGTGTGTGCCACATGGGTATGCGCTGGCCGTGCTGTGCTCCCCACCCACACCATAACCTGCATGGTGGTGTGCCCTGTGTCCGGCATCTGGAGCTGCCCCCGCATCACCCTCGCCCACCCACCCTACCCACCTCAGGCCACTCACCCTATTGATTGCTGTCACACATTGCTGCCATCCCCCACCACCCACACGGATGTGGGAGAACACCTTCACCCCCACATTCTACATTCCCGGGCCCTATGCTGCCCTCCCCACCCTTCCACTGTGGCTCCGCATCACATTGGTGACCTCCGATCCCAGACCCTGCCTGTCCCCCTCTGCACCTGCCGCCTCATGCCTACCCACCCTCACCCACATACACGGTCCTCACGGCCCCCGCCCATGCCCCCCCCTTGTTCCAGTGGGGCCCGGCATCTGCCAGCCACTCTCAGCTGCTGCATCGCTGTCAAAGGTCCCCAGTGAGCTGTCTCTGATGTGCCACATGAGCTTTCCCTGTCCCCATCACCCATGGCCTCTCTGCTGCTCCTGTCACTGTTGGCCATATTATGTCCCTTGATACCCTGTTTGTGCTTGGTTCTATGGCTCTGACCTGTCCCCAGCCTCCCCCAACCCCTGCGCCGATACACCAGTGTGAGTTTCTGTGGCTGCAGGTCCACTGCTGGCCCGCTCATAGTAGGTATATCCCATGGTCCTGTCTGGGGCCTGCCCTGTGCCCTCTGTATATGCAGTCCCTTGGTGTGTTACCCTTGCTCATGTGTGTAATGACGGTCCATCGATTGTGCACGCCAGCTGATTGCAGAGGGCCACGCATGGCAGATGGCCATGTGCTGCCAGCATCCACATCTGTGGTCTGGCAGGCTGGCAGCCCTGGGGGGCCACCAGGGTCACACCGTGGCACATTACAGGGCCCTGGTGGGTGTGGTCCCTGGGATGGAGCTGCGCACTGAACATTGTTGTGCCAGAGCCACATGGTAGGGGGCTGGAGACATGGCTGTGTGGGGGGGGGCAGTGGGGGTGTGCTTTGGTTTCCTCCTGAGCCAGGTGTTGGGCGTATGTTTCTGGGGACTGTGGGTGGCAGGTCCCACCATGCATGGCTGACTGGGGGCTGCGGTCCAGGGGTGGGGTGGGCATGGTACACCTGGCATCTCGGTCCCACCATATATTGGGTGGGACTGGCTAGGGATGTGCGGTCTATGTGTCCCCTGACATGGCCCCCACCCCCCTGCATCCAGTCCCACGTGTGCTGTGGTGTTGACTCTTACTAGAACACATTTCTCCGTTCCACCTGCACATGGGTCTGCTTTATCCAGTTTGGGCGGCAGGCCGTGGAGGTAGATGGGCCCCAGTCTGTCGGCTAGCTGCTGCTCCAGCAGCGACAGGGTGGCTCACCCCCACCTGTTGCATGGGTGTGGTGCCTCTCCGTGATGGCGCCCGCCTGGACTGAGCGCTTGATGTCCCGGTAGCACTTCTTTATGCTCTTAGAGTCGTGGCTTGGGTCCCCTGCTGCAGCCACTGCTGTTGTGACCTCCTCCCATGCACTGGTACATTGCGCAATGGTGGTGGTGCTGCTGCGGCGCCCAAATAGCACCTCATAGGAGTGGAGGAGTAGCCTAGTGGTTTAGAACACTGGCTTGGTAACCAAAGCAACCAGGGTTCAATTCCCACTAGCACTCCTTGTGGCCTTGGGCAAGTCACTTAACCCTCCACTGCCTCGGAAGAAAGGCCTGGCAATCTACTTCCGGTGACACTGCCAAGAAAACCCAGGCGCTTCTGGGTCGCCAGGAGTCAGGACTGACTCGAAGGCACACATTGCATTTGCAGTGCTCCAGGATGGCTGCCAGGAAGAGGTCATTCTCCTCTTGTGTGTAGCGGGCTGCCCTCCTCCTGGTGTTGGCAGGCACTGGCCTGCGGCGGCGCTTGCCACCTGCCTCACTTCCATACTGTTTCATGCACCTCCTGGCTGTGGCTGGATAGGCCTGCCTCCCCCCCTCAGGCTCCTCTTTGGCAACGGCCGCTGGTGACTGCTGGCTGGTCATGGCACCCACACCCATCTCACCTGCTGCACGCTCTGCCATCATGTACCACCTCTGCATGGTACACCCTTGCCATTGCAAGCATGGTGAGCCCATTTAAGTACCCAAAGTGTGGTCCACCGCATGTTCAGACTGTGCAACACGCGTTCCTATGCATGTGCAATGCGCATTAACCGCTACCCATGGTGCGTTTGCTGCGCAGGTTGCGTTGCCTCTCTGCGCCACCTACAGGGGGTGGTGTACGTCACATGCTCCATATGCGCGTGGAGACCCGGCTCATGCATGTGTCACGATGAGCTGTTCGGGCACTGCTCCCTTCACGCGCTGCTCTGCACCATACACACGCACGATGTGCATGTGTTGAGCGTAACATGCGTTCCTACATGTGCTATGCCATTACGCACCCATGTGCTTAACATTCTCTACGTTCGTACCTCTTGATGTCACTACTATTGGTGTCTGGCCTTACATCCACAGTTGCTGTGTCCTCTTCCGTATTTGGTGCCACACACCTGCTGTTTCTGGTATGTAGCTTTGCTCTGTGTGCTAGGCCGTAGCTACAGCGCTCTCCGCTGCGTGTAGGTACCCCACATGGTGAATCTATGCGTACGTTGTGCCAGCGTACGTTACGCAACCTATATGCGTGTGGGAACAGGCCACATGCTCCACCTACACGCGCTCTGCAGACCCAATCGCAGGGGTGCCTGCTATGCATGCTGCTATGCACGCTGCTATGCATGCTATGGTGTTCCGCTTCCGTACACACTGTGCAGTTTGTAACACTGTTGCTGGTGTGCGTTGCTGCATCCGCAGCTGTGTTATGTTTGTTCTGATTAGTTGCCACACCCCACGCCGTCTTTAGCACCCTACATTGCTCAAGCTGATGTCCATGATGGCTCAAACCAACCATGCGTGTTGTGCAGTGGTGGCGTTGCTCGACTTGGAGGAGCTGCGGTTGCCTGATGAGGGAGATGGTGTCCTTGGGGCTGTGGCACTGGGCATGGGTGCAGTCCTGCTGCAACACAGACCTGCAGCTGTGGAGGCTCCACAGGCTGAGGTATGTTCAGTATGGCACCGTAGGCGTGTGGAGGCATGCCCTCACCTGCCTTGCCTCTACAGGCCCAGGCCCATGCTCCAGGACATGCATGAGGACCAGGTCATCTCCCTCTACTGTCTGAGCATGGGGGCTATTAGGGAGCTCTATGAGGATCTAAGACCTGACCTTGAGCCTCGGACTGCCCGGTCACATGCCATACCAGGATTGGCCAAGTTCCTGGGTGCCCTACATTTCCTTGCCTCTGGCTGTTTCCAATCCGTGGTGGCCGCAGTGGGGGATGAGCAGGACCACCTTCTCACGCTGTCTCCATCAGGTACTGCGGGCCATGGTCAGCTGGGTTAGGAATTACATTATGATTCCTAACAGTGGGCAACAGTGGGGGGCCATGGGCCAGGTATTCCAGCAGATTGCAGGGATACCACACGTGATGGGAGCTATTGATTGCACACATGTTGCCCTGGTCCCGCCCAGAGACAGGGAGGTGGCGTTCTGCAAATCGCAAACACTATCATTCCCTGAATGTTCAGGTTGTTTGTGATGCAACTTTGCGTATTCTGAATGTGGTTCCCCAGTTTCCAGGGTCCGCTCATGACTCCCATATCCTGCATCACTCGGCCTATTCGGACAATTTGAGGCTGGACAATATAGGAACTGTGTCTGCTGGGTGGGTATTAACCATCTCTAACATGCACATGTTGTCCTTGTGTCCTGGGGGCCCTGCACCTCTCACAGGTGGGACAGGGTCACCTTTGGTGTTCCATTCGGGCCTTCTGACTGCATATCCCCTGCGACACATGACATGGCGGGCTGCATCTGAGAATGTCTTTTCAGAAAACATTACGGACACAGTCCATCAAGCTGTGGCATATCACTGCCCATCTGATGTCTGTTATATGTAGTCTCATTGCCTACTATGACCCCTGCATGTCTCTCCCTGCATTGTGGTTGTGGTAGTGCTGACATTGTGTGGGACGGTGTTCTCCAGCACACGCCATGTCACCGTCACCAGGGACATGGACACATACGATGGTGTGTTTCTACACTTAACTATGTCTGCCATATGTGCGTCATTGCTCTTCTGTGTGTCCCGGCACACATGCGGGTAACACTGTTTCCAGGTCCCGCTGCTGTATTGCATAGGTCTTTTTGGACAGACATGCTCACAGCACATATGGTGTGTTTTCTCCATGGTGGTGTACAACACAGATTGGTTGCCAACACCTATGGCACACGGCCTCAGCTCACACACATATGCAAATGTACATGTGTCTGTCTTGGTTGTGTATCCCTAGTTGACTCTGTCTGCAATGTGTGTGTGTGTGTGCTACCGGGGGGGGGGCCTGGGTTGGCTCACATATTCGTTTTCCTGCTGTACTGTGTGTTGGGGAGCCAATCTCCATTGACCTCATCTGTAATATCACGTGGCTGGCAGTGTGGTGACACGTTGCATTCCACATGTCTGCTCTGTATTGGGCAACGTTGGTGTGTAGTTTCAGCCATCTTGGCTATACCCCTACTGTATATGTTACTGTGACAGCATGTGTATGTGCACTGTACCATGGCTGTCACATTATTGCATACATGCACATCTCTGACCCATTACTGGTGCAATGCCATGTGTCTGCCTGCTGCATTCAGGGATGCAACTTGTGGCTTTTGGCTACAGGTGGTCGGTGATGCAAATGGTCTGGTTACAGTTGATGTGTTTTTCCCTCATTGCCCCTCCCTGGTGTCCTGTAATCTCACACCTCCGGACACTGGTGCACAGCTGCTGTGTGCCATTATGTGACATCATCTGTGTGTGTGTTGTCATGTATCTGTTGACCTTTCGCACGTAGATGCTTGTGTGCATTTGTGTGTCCACCAGCTCATGATTGACCTTACCACATTTCTGTCTGCAGGTGATGCGGGATATGGCTGTCGTGCCTGGTTGCTGACCCCTGTGCGTCTTCCACGGACACGTGCAGAGATGAGGTACAATGAGGCCCATGCCTCCGCCGCTCAGTCATCGAGTGCACCTTTGACGTTCTGAAGAGTCGCTTCAGGTGTCTGGATAGGACCGGTGGGGCTTTACAATACAAACCCATGACTGTGGCACAGATCATTCTGGCCTGTGCATCCTCCACAACATTGCACTCAGGCACAATATCTGGGTCGACATTAATGAGGATCTGGAGGAGGATCCGCTGTGCCCTCCTGTACATGGCTGTGGTGACAACACGTGCGGGGACGGTAGTCAGGCAACATCTGATCGAGGAGCTGTTCTCATGTAAGTCCTGCATATGTGGGGATATACATGTACATGCTGCTGTGTCTGTTTCTGGGCTCTCTCTGGACATATGTATGTTTCACTTCTGTCTTTGCATCCACAGGATGTTCCTGGTGCAGTGGTGCAGTGGTACCTGTGTGTACATCATTCAACCTGCAGGCGACTGTGGTAGGTAGACATAGCGGTACCTGTACTGTGGGGGCAATGCAGCATAGCACATTTCCGTGGTTCTCTGTCCACTGCACATATGTTGTTGTGCACCTCTTTGGCCTGTACCTCCCTACCCCATATGTTCCGTTTGGCAACCATATGGCCATTAGTTCATGTCATGTTCTGGGTTTTCAATACTGTATTTGTGGCAACTGTGACGGATCTGTGTGTGTCTGCAGGTGCAGACTGTGGTGGTGGTGGTCGGCACATACACCCTTCCCTAGCATTGTGCCATTATACAACATCAGTGTCTCCTTGCATGGACTGTGATGCTTGCCTCCATTGGTCTCAGCTTATGCTCACAGGGGCCGTATGCTACTGGCGGCATTCTCTCCCCATCTCAGTGTGTGTGTGCCTGTGCTTTTGGGACGTGTCTATGTGACAGCTGTGGTGAAGATGGCCCTTCAGAAGAAATGGATGTTGAGGAAAATCCTGAGAGCAGAGCTAACTCACACAGGATTTCCAAAACTGACCTGAAAAAAACACAGTGCTCTGCTGAGCCAAAGACACACCCCAGTACAGGGGAGGAGTTAGGCTTCAGCTCTGATTGGGCACGCCCAAGGGAACGGCAGGGAGTGTCGGTGAAATTGAAGCCCTTTTTAAAACCTCAGAGAGAGCGAGCTGAAGTGGTGAGGAAGGAGGAGAAAGGTGAACAGGTTGTTGTTGCAGAGAGGACCACGGAGAATATCCCAGAGGATGAGCTGTGGGGAAGGATATCCAAGTCCAAAAGAACGTTGGGAGAGGCGAAGTGGCAGAGTGCTGGAACCCTAGAAGCAAGGAGAAGAGCACTAGGACCTTGTGAGGAAGACAGAATCCCCCGGAAGAGCCAGCCTTGGAGTCCAACATACCCTGCAAGAAACTCTTACTGCCGGTTAAAGCCTAGACCTAGCCAGCCTTGAGAAAGCAGCACGTGGAGAAAAGGTACTTCTAATGCCAACAAGCAGTGCTATAAAGACGAGAACTACAGCTAGGAGAAAGTTTTCCTAAGAGAAGTTCTTTTATAAATGCCTCTAAACAAGGTAAAGCACAATTTCCTAATTTGTATGCTGGCTGAAGAAACCTTCATATAGTGCTGAACTATGCAAACCTAACTTTGCTGCTGACATAGATAGTGAGTGGGGGAAGGGCGTAACCTTTGCCAATAACTATCCACCAGATGAAAAGCAAACAAAGGCTGAATTGCTACTGAAGGAATTTCAGAAGTTCCTGGAGCTGAAGTCAGGGCAAAATAAAGAACCTGATACGGACAGTAATTCTGTTAGTTCAGAAGAATACATGCAGGTAGAAAAGTTCTTTGCCTACCTTAAATTCTGAGCCTTGTGCCATGGATTGCTCTTTCTGCTGTATTGAATAACAGTTTAAAGAAGCACATAAGTTTTATATGAAGAGAATATAAAACGTTGGCTTTTTTTGTTGTTTAATCGTAAGAGTTCCTGATTGTGTTCACCTGTTTCCAAGTCACGCTGTGAAGAGAACATCTATTGATATAAAGCTGCAATATTTTCTAACAACCACATGAGGCAATGCTGAGTTAAGCTGCTGAAGTTTATGAAGAGCTGAGTTAAAGCCAATTGATTTCACTGCTTCCTGAGTTCCTGTTTTCCTTTGTTTATCCTAAAAGTTCCACTTTTTGCGTTTGTTGCTTTGAGCTTTTGATGCGCTGGAAACGATCCCCAAGACAAATAAATTTTCTTGTCTTGCCTAAACCACATCTGGTCACGACTACAATTCTTCCCTAAGGAATATATAAGAGCACTACAGTTCCCAAGATTCATTGGGAACCGTGCTAGCTAATTCTTCAAGGGACAATATAAGGCCACTTCTGCCTGTAAGCTCTAGGGTGCAGGCAGGAGTGTCCCGCAAAGCATAATATGCTGCCCTTGAGCGTTGTCTGGTGCTGGGATGTGCCTGGACACTTGTGTGGTGGTGCTCACTGCTCTATCTCTAAAACCTGTGCTGGTGCCCGTGTGTACATTGTGCGCACGTATTTATGCATGTCTTCTATGTTTTTGAACTTTCCTGTCTTCTGTTTGCTGCCAGTCCACTATGCAATCAACGGTTCGGTTTCACGCATCTCGCCAGACTCTGGACATGTATAGATCAAAAAAGCAAAAAAAAACACTCAACTATAACAAAAAGTAGGCTTATATCCAATTGTGGATTCAATTATCAAAACATTATTGAATGTTTTTGATAATTGAATCCACAATTGGATATAAGCCTACTTTTTGTTATAGTTGAGTGGTTTTTTTGCTTTTTCGATCTATAGATTTAAGACACTGTAGCAGTGAACAGAGTAATTTTTGAAGTACAGACCTTGGACATGTGGCATTGACAGCTCGACATGTGGACATGGTGATTCCACGCATTTCAATGACATACTCTGCCTTTACTGTGACCTCTTGTGGCCTTTGCCTGCCTCAGACAGTCCCTATCGGACACCTGCTGCACACAGATGTACGTTGCATGTTTGATCTGTTGTGACTCACATCACACTTCACAAGTTTCTTATGGGCTGTCTGTTTTGGTCGTGGACCTCTGTGGGATCTATGTGCACCAACACTGCTGGACATGCTGTGGCCCACTGGGAAGCCTGTGTGACATGGCCATAGACATGACCATGTCGAGATGGCAACCTGGGTCGGCAGTGCCATCTCCAGCTGTGGGCAACACGCACTGTGCTCTGTATTGTGATCGTGTCCTGTTTCCATGTCTGAGGTCTCATTATGTACCTATTGTGGTTTCTCTCTCTGCATTGTGCCTTATGTTGTGTACAGCATGCCATGACTCTTTCTTCTCCCTTCTAACACAGGGCACAGCGAAAAACACACAGCACATCTACTACACTGCAACTGCCGTACCCATCACAGTAGCATTGGTTGACAGAGCACCTCCATGCAACGATCCCTGGGAGATGGTGCCATTGGGGTGATGGGCCTCAGCGAGTGGGACACACCTATGATAGACATTATTGTTTGACTGATACTTTGTGCAGAACAGGGATGACTAACACAACGTTGCTGCCGTACTATGGCTGTGTGTCGTGGTCATCACAGTGGACACACAGAACACTCTGCATTACTGTGGCACACTGAGATGTCACACATGACCTTTCATGCCCATGTATCTGTGACAGTCGTAACGGGAGTGTGTGGTTGCAGACGACATTTTCACTGTGGACAATGTGTACTGGTCTGTACATGTACCGCAGGACGTCACATACTCGCTGTATGTTGTACATCTATCTGACAATGTGTTGATGTGTGTGGGCCATGTGTGTGACCTGCAGTGCAGTATATCCATATATGTTTGGGTCAAACAGGTGCATGCAGCCACTTGTGTGCCACAAGGATGGATTACATTTGTAGGCCCTGTTTCTATGTCTGGCACTACCTTATACTTGGACATGACACCACTGTTTGGTCCACCAACACCACTGTTGATGTGTGCCACCATCTGTGGTTGCTGTTTTGAACCCTCGCAGGGGTGTGTACACGTTCATCTGGGGCAGCACTCTGACATGATTCAACATACACGGTGCATGTGCATCTGCCCTGATTCTGGTTTTGCAATGGTTTGCATGTGCCTACGTGGGATTCTGTGTGGGTTAGTGGATCCATTGTGGGACCTTTCATTCATACTCCACATGACATGTTATGTGTTGTGGTTCCTCTACAGATGTGCCAATCTGTCACATGTGATGTTACCTACTCCAATCGACAATGCATGTGCTGCCCAAACCTCTTTATCACATGGCAATGTGCCACACTCAGCATTGACCACCATTAGCCTCTAGCTGTGTGGGCGGTGGGGTGTATCCTTTTTCTGCCTTAGGTTGTGCATTCCCTGTCACATTGGCATATATGTGCTGCCTTCTGTATCCAGAAAACCCATTGCAGAAGGCCTTCTGCATGGTGCTACCCTTCTATGTCTGTGAGGTTAGGCTTTGTTTGTTCTTTGACAACATGCTGCATCCTCCTACCTGTTTCCATGTCCTCATGTGGCCTTGTGTAACTGTGTTTATGCTCCCATTTGGTGCAGTAAAGATGTTTCTGCTACCATTGTGTGTGAAAACCTGAACTGCTGGCTGAATTCTCAGGCACATTTCACAGACTGGTTTGTACTGGCCATCTACACTGCTGTATGACCCACTGTATGCAGCATACATAAATGGTCTACACAGTTGAGGGGTGGTTGCTTGGGGCATTGGGCGCTCCATGACCAGTTTTTGTTACTGTTTATCGCATTTGCCTGTGTATTATTATTTTGCAGAGATCCACATTACTGTTATATGGCAGGCATGGCGCGAGTTACCATCCTATCGACCTATCATCCTGTTTCTACCTTATCGCCTTGTTGTTTGTGTGGGCAGCCTGGTGCACCTGCCTGTGGGGACCAATGCCTCCTGTCAGTTGTGTGATTCTCTGTTCTAGTCCTTTGATGATGCAGACAACATACATCACTGCCATCTGGTTCTAGATCACAATCATCTGTGTCCCGCCAGTCGGACCTTTCAGTATACATTGTCCAATGTTGTGTTTATTCATACAGAAATGGTAGATGTGGTGTTAATTCGGACGTTGTGCTGGCCTTGCATTCCTGCCCACAGATGGTTTCACTGCTGTCCACATAGGTATTCCATTTTAACACAGGTACATTCATTGCTCCATGTGCCTGTACAGTTGGATGTCGTCTATCTTGGAGGCATTGTGGCTTCTTGTGGGTGGGCATCTCTACTACTTGGGCACATGCATGCCAAGGCTAGTGTCTATACATCCCCACCTGGGATGTGTGTGTCGGACATAGGCTGGCATTGGTGTTCGTTTGGCACTGGTGCTGACAAGTGGCAGTGGGACGGCTTGGATATGCGCCTGCCTCCTTGTCTACACATCATCCACTGCAGAGATGTTATGTCTTGCTGTGGCATTATGGTTCGCACACTGGTCTGGGTACATGGGGACCAGGGTTCACTTCCCAAAGTAGTATTTGTCAGGCCACATTCCCTGCATTGATCTGATGGGAATCCAGTTAATCATTGTCACTCTTTGATGTACATTATGAGGTTTATGTTGCCATGTACACTGCTTTGCTTGATATCATGGGCAGTCTCTGACACCCATTACATATATATGTGTGTAGACTAGCAGACATCTAACTGTGTATGCTTTTCTAGGCTTGTGTGTCCTGTATTGCCAGGCACGTATGCCTTTGTGGACATTTCATGACTCCTGTGTGTTTGGCCCTCCACATGCAGCACCTACTGTGTACATGTGCACACCATGCATCTCCTGGACATGATCTGTCATGCTTATCATCTGTTGATGGACCAGTGACTTTGGTGTGACTATGTTGCGGACACAGAAATTTGTCTCTGCTGCTGCATAACCACATATGAACAATCCTGGACCACTGGCAGTTGTCAGTGTGCCAGCTGTCTGTGGGCCCGGCCTCACAGGGTGCTGAAGCGTTTCCATACACACTGTTTCCCTTTGGTGGAGACATATTTGTATTGCACTTGCTGTGGTTGTTTGGAAGATAGTGGTTCACAGGATGTGTGTTGGGAAAAGCCATGGGTTGCAGGTTTTGAGTCCCCACAATGGTTCTGCTAAGGCCTACCAAACACGTGGATTCGGGCTTTCCTCCCCTCACCGCACAGACCCCTTCCTTTCCTGCACTGTGCAGTGCATTGTCCCCTCAGTGCAGCTTATCCATGCACACTGCTGGCGTCTACATATGGTCCCTTTCTTTGGGAGTTCTGGCTTGTGAGCAGTTGGACTCACAGTGGTTTGTTATTGGTGTCCCTGAACCTGGGTTTGGCCTCCTCAGTGTATCACACAGGGTCAGTTTCACACCGTACCAAGCTGAGCGTTGCGTGGGGATGTGTAACATCCCCATCTGGGCACCAGCTTTAGACCATCGGCTCTTCATGTTGCAGTGCATCATGGTTACGCGTGGTTTACCCCCTATCTTGGCAAACACAGCAGACAGTTTAGCAGCTGGTGACCTTTGCGATCTTTCTGTAGGCAAGACATTTGGTTTGACATACGCTAGGTGAGGAGTGGGCCACTGGTGTTAGATACACTGACATTGTATGCCAGGGGTCATGGGTTGAAGATCCCCCATTGGACTCATTTTGGATTTGTGGCGCTGGCTGACTGCACGTCCCTTGCTCATTACCTGTAACAGTTCAGGACTACATATTTGCAATCTGTGCACGCTAGGTCCAGGTTAAACCCTCACTTCACAGAGACCTTAACTGTTGGAGCCTAATAAGGTGCATGTATCCCATGCCGCACTTGTAAGGCGGCACTGGGGCAATAGTTAACGGTTGTCTCGTTGTCCAATGTGTCCGTACAACATACCGTAAACACATGTGTCTCACAGGCAACATAATTGTGTGGTCGGTTTTTGTAGGAATCTGCGGCTTTGTACCAAGCAGACACATTTATATTGTGTCATGTAGTTCATGCAAACGCATCTGCACATCGTGAGCCGGAGAAGATGCTGGGCCAAGTGCACCAATGCCAGCGTGTCTTCACAGTAAGAGTGACCCTGCACCTCCTTGCTCACCTCATCTTTGCAACTGGCAGAGGCGCCTGTTCCCAGGGTTTACCACCCAGGGCTTTGGCACATCCCCCAGGAGGGGGAAGAGGGCATATAGGCCCTCACCAGGTGTTTCAATGGAGCTGCTGCACTACCCACTGTGGGTACGGGCATAGGGGACTATCACACAACGCAAGGGGTGCAACACAGTAGCCAGCAATCAACACACATATTAGTACAGGGTGCACACATGGGTAATGGACAGGTCTGTGGAGCAACCTTGACCCCAAGCCGATGAACAGGTTGATGTGGCACATGTCTGGCCCGCAGCCCCTAGGTGGTCCCCTATGGACCAATTACGGAGAGTTCCCTGATACATCCTCTTGGGACCCTTCATGGGTTCATCTGGCTGCGTTGTATGCCTCCCCCCCATGCGTCTGACACATGCTTGTCACAGTGGCCGCCATGGCCCACTGTGGCACGGGCATATGCACTCCCAAGTCATAATGGTCAACACATGTCCTTGGGCACATTCAAAATGGTTTTTTGGGTGCAGTCATGGAGATCAGGCGCATATGTGTCGGCTTGTGAATCGATGCCCACAGCCACCCCTTTGCAACACAGCACACGGTATAACTGCACCATACATTACGTCACTGCTTGTCACATTGATAAATGATCTAGAACCCGATTGACAGCCACACTTGCACTGGGGGACCCATGTCCTGCAGGAGCAGCAGAACATCAGGTAGGGCATGGGGTGCATGGGTTGTAGCACACATGACATCGATGGGGTGCCATTCAGCACATGGCCGTGGCATCACGTTCGCATACATGCAGTATGGCGTTGGCCCACATGCTAGTGCTTTGGTACCAACAGTTTTACATCAGGGACGGCTCACCCTGGTGCCCAATCATCCATGTGTGATGTTGCATCTGCCATTGGACAGCGATGTCCTGTCTCCTAACAGGTCCATTTCCATTGCCGGTACCCCAAGGTGGTAGGGTCTTTGCAGGGGGGGTTCTGGAGCTGCCGTTGCAATCACCCTCACCTCCGAAGGAGGCTACAAGCGGGGGCCAATTGTCCCATGGGTGACGGTGAGTGAGTGCAGCCCTGTTGTGGCCACCTACTATATCCAGTGATGATATCTGACACATGGGCAACCATGGTGATGTCCTGCGTTCCCCGGCCCCACAGCAGATGGCTGATGCTGGCTGGGACCCCATTTGTAATAGGGCCACAGCTGTCATGGTCCCCTGGCGCCAGTGACTGCTGACAATTAACGGCGTGGCAGGGGACATGGAGGGGGATGCCACTGAGGGGGAGAGTGGTGGCGGGGGTGTGGGATGGGGGAGGGGGAGAGGGGGTGGGGTGGACAGGGAGGGGGCCGGCATGGGGGTGGGGTCACAGGACAGCCCGGGCCCCTGGGGGCCCCTGCCACCTGCCCCAGGTTGGCCAGCTATGTATCCTCCTTGGCATGGCGACACCATGCATTGCCACAGATGGGACATCTGCAGATGTCCACCACACACGGAGAAACGACATAACCGGCACATGGTGTCTGTAAGGTGGCAATGTGTGAACGACCACCTTGTCCTGTGGGCCGGTGTGCGGTGGCCCATGCTCAGCGGGCACAGAGCTGAACCCTGTCAGGTGGTAGACGCCGTGTCATGTATGGCTGTTGAGATGCGCATGCTGCATTGGGCCATGATGGGCAGCACAGATCCCCAGCCATCCAGTCATGTGGCCTCGCAGGGGGTTTATGCACCATGGTGGCCACATGACACCCCTGCTCTGTGCTTTCCTGTGACATGCAACACCACCCGGCTGGTGCAGACCCTGCCACCCCCTGCCACCACATGGGGGAGATGTTTTGTACTGGGCCCACCTGTGCTCATCTCAACTTGTACAGTGACAGCCGTCCTGTGTGCCAGCCCTCTGCCACCTCACAGGGTGCCTATGACTTTCCATACACACATTCCATTTGGTGGTACATATTATACCTTGTAGAGTTGCTGTTGTTGTTTCGGGATAGTGGTTAGAGACATGCATTGGGCCACCATAGGTTGTGGTTTTTGATTCCAGCATGTTCTGGTTCCGCTTCGTTTGTCCTTGTGTTCTGCTAACCTTACCATTTCAATGGCTGCGGCGAATCGTCACCTCTCCGCACATCCTCTCTCCCTCTCTTCACTTGTGTCACCACAGGCGGCCCTCTATTCAGCCTATCTTTTCACATATTAGCTGTTTACATACGCCTCTGGGTTTTTTTTCACTGTGCTGTACAAGTGAGCAGTTGGCTTGGGGGATTGGTAGTGCTGTTGTGAAGCTGGTTGTTGGACATGTTTGTGTGCAGGTTTGATTCCTCATAGTGCTCCTTTTTGGTTCTGTTTGCCCTCTTTTTTGCCCTTGTCCAAGACCATATCCCTATGGCTGTCCCCTCTGCAGGCCCCTGACACCCTTTCTATTTTTGGAT